>JAQGBB010001474.1:0-13361 GCA_034691745.1 Prismatolaimus dolichurus
ATTTTATCAAGCCTCACTACCTGTGAGAGAACAGCGATAGCGGTAGTATTGCTAGCGAGAGCGATCTTCTGCTCAACCAGATAGTACATGTACTCATCGAAGAGAAGTCGAATAAGGTGAAACGAGCCAAAGCTCGCCGCACTGCGAAGTGTCAGATCTCGAATGATCATCGAACTGCAATCAGAGATGGTAGGGAGTTCATCGACCATTCACGCCTACGGTCACTCACTCACCTGTAAAACGACCACTTGAGCAGAAACTGTCTCGCAGCCTCAACGAACTCGGCAACAGTGTGCCCAACAACAGCCGACGAGAGTTGTCCATCAACAACACGCATCAACCACTCCGCCCACTCTTCAAGTGTCCGCTGTTTCTCGAGTGTCGCTTTGAAGTCCTTCTCAAGTGCGTCGATCGACATCGGATGACACATGCACACCCACGAAGCCTGTTCTTGAACGTCCTTGAAATTAACGCGGTTCAGATCGTTCAACATCTGTGTCAGTTGCGGCTGGTTCTGAAGGACACCGCGGGCTGCTTGGGCGAGATGGTTTAGAGAGGTGTAACGACGCAGGGTTTGGGCGAATGCGGAGATGGCGCTCAATTTGATCTTGATAAGCTCGGCTGGAGCTTCGCTTAGTGCAGCGGCGAGGTTGCTTTCGGAACCCTTCGCGAAGTTGCGGATGCTTTGTAGAAGTCGACCTAAGCGAGAAGAGGGTCGTCGAAGCTTGTTGAGGAAAGCATTTTTCAGGGACGTGCACGTGTGGCGTCAGAAAGCATGGAGATTGCCATATTGTCGGTAGTTTGCTATGGATGTTACTGTTTATAAAGGGTGAAAAGTGCCCGGGGTTACGGTAGCGAAAACTTATATTTAGACTGCATAGTAAATGTGGCACAACACAATAACTATGCAGTCTAAATATAAGTTTTCGCTACCGTAACCCCGGGGACTTAATTTTCACCCTTTATATTGGTCGCATTGGGACACACATTGTGTGTAATGAAAAAGTAAACCTTTAGCTAAGGATAATTGGACTGCTTTGCTCTAAAGCAAAAGTTGTTTTCGCTACTGCAGCCACAAGTAACGTTGTGCCGAAGCGGGGCGCTCGAAAGTCATCAGCCTTCACTCACTCGGAATAGGACGAAGTACATTCGGAATGAGCACGCTGACAAGGATCTGATAGAAATGGAGATCACAGTCGCGCACGAACTGCAACACACTCCCGCAGGTGCAAAGCTTGTAGAAGTGCATCCAACTAAGGCCTTTCACAATTCGATGACTCGATATTTGCGCATCCTCGCGAGAGGCACTAAAAGAAAAAGTGTCAACCTGACCCTTCGTTCTTTGAGTTCTCTACCTCTTAGACGTGTCGATACTCCAGAATGCACGACAGACCAAATCGACGTTCTGGAACTTCAGGCTCTGAATATGTCGAAGGAGATCCTAACAAAAGTTAGGGGTATATCAATCATATTAACCAGTTTCAACTCTCCTCATTAACACACCCCACAGTGACGCTTGTACTCGGAGCAGAAAAGAACAAAGTGCGAATAGTCAACACCGATCTTCGCGAGCTCGTCTTTGCACCGTTCGGGGCTCGGAATACGTGCGAGCCAGCTGGTCGGTTCATCGGGCACTGAGACACAACCGAGATATTCGCGGAAACCGTCTTCATCATCGCCGGCGAATGGTGTCGTAATAGCTGCGGCAGCGTCGTTTGCTTCATTGCCGACTGGCTGAGTGCCTGTACCTCCGGTGGGTGTGTTCTGCTGCTGCTGGTGCTGTTGTGATCGAGTGACTGGTCTCGACTCGTATGCCATCGCTTGACTCCCACCGCTAGCTCCTGATTCGACGGCGACGGCTTGGGCACGTTGGAATTGGGCTCGTTCAAACCTGCGATGGAATAGTCTGCATTGAACGATCTGGCGAACTGACTAAAGGGTCCGTAAAAAGTCGATAGAACAGGGCAAGAAAACGTAAGGCAAGAGGTTACACGTGTAACTTGAGTGACTTCAGCGAAATGGCTATTTCGACGGCAATGGCTGTCGAAAACGCTTTGGTGTAACTGCTATTTCGGCGGCTATTGTTTTCAATGTTGTTGCCCTGCTTTATTACGTAATCTGAGAGTACACTTCGCAGGTTTTACGCAGTTGATGTTTCGGACTATCGGAGTTTAATAAAAAACATGAGCATGCAATAAATCGTTTTACAGATCTATCGTATGTTCCATATATTTTTGATGTTGCGACTGCATGGTCGAATTTTCAGAAGCAGTTTTCTCGAGTGGCTGAACGGATTTTGGATTCCAAGTGTCAAAATATCACAAAAATTACGGGCATCATTTTGACACCTTGCACTCCAAAATCTGTTAAGCCAATCTCGAGAAAACTGTTTCACTTTGAAGCATGCAGTCCTAAAGACCATAAACTTATGGGACATGCGATTGATCATCAATAGAATAATCTCGTTGTCCACAGACCCGCAGGGGCTGACATTTGCTAGCTAGGTCCAATATTAGCTCTTTCACTGAAGTCACTCAGGTATACGTGTAATGTCTCAACAATTGCTGTCAATGTCCTCAAACCGTGCCTGTCGACTTTTACGTGCCCTTTAGAACAAAAAGGAATAGTGGGAATACGCACCGGGAAACTCGCGCTTGCGGCTCCTGCCGCCGGGCCATCTGGACACCGATGAGTAGGTCATCGGGCATTCGATTCAGCGGCGAATCGGCTTTGATACGAATACCATAGTAGTGGTATTTCGAGTTGCCTCTGCAAGAAGGAGCTTCAGTCACACTTCATTAGTAGACAAGTCTATATGACGTCACGTTTGAACGAAGGAAAGTCACATGTAAAAGATAGATACGAATGTACTGACACATATGCTTTGATACAAGAATTGACATAGAATAGAAAGTACATTGCAACCGAGCTCTTTGGCAAATTGATGAAACTCCCTTGCCCAAAATCGTTGGATGTCCTCAACTCACCTTGTTCCCAGTCGTCGGGTGCGAAGCCCCAGAAAGACCGAGCGTATAAGTTTGCCAAACGAAGCCGCGTTCACGGGATCGAGCTTGTTCTCAGCACAGTGCCGTAAGTAATGATTGTAGAGAGTGCAGCGAGGCAGGCTTACGCCCTCTGCGGTTTCGTAGTTCGCAAGCAGCCACTGGATCTGGACGAGGAAACGATCACCGATTAGAGGGTCACCCATTAGAGTCAGTACATGCACTTACAGTAGCTGGTGACGCTCGAGTTGTATGACTTATCGACGCGGCTGCATCGTCATCCGACGGGCTATGCTGTTGTGAGTGCTGTCCACCGGGCGTCGGTGAAATGATGTAGACATTACTCGTTTGTGAGCCTCCGCCATGGCCAACAAACTAGACATTAAGGGGTCGTCCATAATTTGAATTTTTTGACCCCCACTCCCCATGTAAACAAATTTAAGTGTTAGGGAATGGCTATCTTTCACACATGATGTCATGTTTGGCCCGACCCCCCTCCCTGTAGCCGTTTACGTAAATAATGGATAACCCCTAAGACCAGCAATATATGTGAAATGGATTAGCTCGTCTACGTATCACACCTGTCCATGACCTCCTGTGTAATATGACGGCACGTACGAGGCTGGATGGTCACCGTAGATTGAGCCAGAATACCTGAAGTGGGAGTAATGGCGTTTCAACGTACCACAAAAAATTGAGACCGCTTTCTACGTGTCTAAGACTACAGTAATCCAGCTGCAGCTGCAATTTTAAGCTAGTAGATATCTAGGAGCACGAGCGAAGTGGATAGAGCGAGGCAACATGGCGGATCCTGGTCTCAACGCCATCGGGTCCCCCAGTCCCCCAAAAACAATCTACGCGGGTGTATATTATAGCAGAAGTATCGCATTGTCCTTCTTTCTCCTCGATCGAGACTGCAATGCTGCTCAAAGCGAGCCTCGTTCGTTCGCGTCATCCGTCTCTGCTCACTTGCAAGAGCGAGGTGAGGAGGCTCTTTATCTTCGCTGCCTAACAACTGCGCACAGTTGCGATGTTTGTAACTAAGCGTCGTCATTCTGAGGAAAAACAGTCATTAAGTAATAGGTTGTCTTGGATAAAATTATTCAAACTCAATAAAATTTCCCAAGTAACACCTTAGTGATTCGCTAGCAGCGGCTAACTAGGACAACGAGGAGAAACAAAAACAATGCGCAGCTAGCGAGCAAGCGGCACACAAGTTGGTCAGCAACGGCAGTTGTGCTAAACGACGCTCATTCAGGCTAACGATCGAGCGTGCAGAAGAGCAGCTTACTTGCTCACTCGAGTCCAACTCGGATGAATGACGATATCAAGCAGAGCTGACGATATTATTATATTAGCACACGCTCACATTCCTACCCCCATCCACGCACGTAAGACTTAACCATTGCTGCTCGATAGCTAAATGAAACTTGGCGACTGTCGTCAGCTGCCTTGGCATTCACCATAGCTACTTTGCAACATCATCATCGTCGTCGTTATCGTCGTGAAGCGAGCATCGTGTCCGTTCGCATTCTCACTTCAACCGAACGGACGTTTGTCTTTTCATATAAAAGAGTTTCTTTCGCTTCTCTACGCGCAATGAGCTCGCTCGAAAAGGGATGCTGATGTCCAAGATCGATCGGGAATAAAACCTACGACCGTTGTGCAGGATATGGAACATGGAAATGAGCAAAAGGTAAGCACTAGTAGTGAGAATGGGTCAAGTTTGTTCCTTACTTGTGTTGCTCACCGTTCACATACTATGCTTCAAAACTTTTCAAAACGATTCCCTCCCTCCCTCTAGCAGCATTCCCCCCCCCCCATTGGTCAGTCCAGTAGGCATGGAACATCTATCACTCCTTCGCTTGTGCTCTTCGGGTGGAATCAATAAGTAGCTGGGTAGTATATGCTATGTAGTGTAAGTATTACGTAATACGGTGCAACGGGAAGCAGCAAGAGACAAAATGCAGATCAGGAACAGCAACAGCAGAGGAAACAGCCGACCGACTGATGGGACGGCCAGTGCCGGCTCGTTGAAGTCGCTGTAAGCTGCCAGCTAGGTACCACTTCAATTCCGAGCTCACCATCTATCTGCAGTGTATGTATGCTGTGTGCTGACGCAAACTGTGCCAGTGCAAAGTATTGTACTCGGTTCGTCGCAGTGTCGCCCTGAGTGCTGTGCTATCAACGTCACCAAAGCAGTTTTTGCTCTTCGAAGTGCTCAAGCAGTGCGATGAGAGGATTGAAGCAAAATGCGGTGCATGTTATAAGACGTATGAGCTAGGTTATTAGTACGCTTGCAGATGATGATGTGCCGAGTGATGCGAGTGATGTGCCGGCAGCGGAGTTGCGCAGGCCCCGTACAGTTGCTCCTGTTGCTGTTGCTGCTGCTGCTCGGCGACGTACTGATGTGATGATTGATAGATGATGCCCGCCTCACTTCTGCGCTCGCTGTCGGCTCCGGACACTATAAGTGAAGAGATAATCTCATAGATCCCTTGGGATAAGCATATTCCTTCATCCTGCAGCTGCAAGTCGGCGCAACAGGAAAGCTAATATGACATCTTATGCTCTTCTCTTACTGCTGCAATTTCTCAGCGCGTGCTGCAAGTCTGACCATTTCGCGATTCACTCGACAAACACTCAAATCAGCTGCGTGTGTACGTAAGCTTCTTTATCGTGCGTCCGTCTAGTCAGGACTACCTCTGCACGCCTTTTCGTCAACGCATGCGCAGGATGTGCTAGATAGATCCACGCATCTGCTGTTGATCGGTCGGTTGAGAAAATCGAATGTCTGCAGCTACTAGCAATAGCTAGATGCAGAGGCCGTGTCAAATCAGAGCAGCGAGCACAACTTGTGACAATTTTCAGTTAATGCAGGAAACTTCCTCCCCATCGTTCGGCTGGCTGACATACGACATTGCATAATTGCCCCCCACTCCATCGCAGGTGTGCTATATTTTAATCAATGCTGCTTGCTTGAAGAGCTATTTAGCTTAGTCAATGTGCCTACACTGGATGAGACCATAGCTTGTTTTTCGAGAAACACCAACCTTCGAAATAACGATCATTCATGACTTTGAGCAGCAGCAGTTGAAGCCAAGATATATTTAGTACACGAGTTAAGGCAAAACGACTGCGATCACAGAGTGCGTCGAGGACTGTGAGCTCTTTTCAGCTTATTTGCAATTCAGTAAGGCACGCGTGAAACAGTTGGCACGGCAAGACTTGGTCACCTAGATTGAAAGTGAATGATTATAGCACGGTTGCAAACGATCTGAGTTCACGACATTATCGGACGGTAGCAAACAGCTAAGCTTTAGAAGCAGATGAAAAGTCTTTAAGCTGGACGCCGCGCTATGGATGCGAAAGTGGGCACAAAAAGGATGGAAGATCGAAGTGAAAAGCAGCTAAGCTTTACTGTCGGCTCCTAGAGAAGCGAGCGCTTGGATCTAACACCAGACATCTTTCGTCCCTCCCTCTATCCTGTCATCTTGTCACGCATCGCATATCACGCAGATTGCCCGCCCGAAATCAGGCAAGCAGAAAGATTCAGAGAAGCTAACGGGTATAACAAAAGCAATCGATGGAAAAATCATTCAACAAGGTAGACAGGATCGGCAAAATGCAGCTTCGTCGGCTAATGCTTTATCTGTATCATAACAGAAAAGTTCACGCTTCAGCGAGCGATTTGCTTTCTTCCACGCGACGAAGCCACGCACTCGGCATGCCTAGCTAGCATTTGCGAGACGGGAAGGGCGTCATGTCATCGCAGTGTACAACTAATTTCCGCCTTTCCTCAACGACGTTCGTTTTTCGTCAAAGCTTAGAAAAGAAAGTGTTTTTCCTATTGTATAATTACGTCGTCATAAGGTAGACCTCACGCTCGCCGAAGCACAATACCGGGTGCACGCAGTAGAAGGGATTGATTTTCGAAAATGGCTGCAACAGGAGCGGCTTGCATGTGATGCCCGTCTGCGGCTCATATCCAGGCACAGATGGGCAGGCAAAGAATGTCAAGACAGTAGGTATGTTAATTCACGCAGCATGCATGCGGGACACAGATGAGGAAAGCAGTGGGATCGGAAATCCCCCACCTAGTGCCCGGAACAGAGCTGAAATGATAAGCCAGAGCACGAAGCAGGGTGCTGCCCTGAAGAAGGGAACCACGGGTTCTCAAACTGAGGAGAATGAGGCATCGACTAATAAGGAATGGGTAAACGTGATAACTCGAGTCGTGGACAATCAGTAGCATGACAGTGGGCTTCGTCGCTATGCAATAACGAATCGATGGTAAACGCAGCCGAGGATCTGCCGAAAGTGGAAACTAAGTGAGGTCGTTGGACACTGAGGGCATAAGCTACAGTTGGAGCAAGTTGGTGGGTCGAACGACGACCATCACTCACGGCAACTGTCGAAGACGCAACGAAACGTTTGCCGAAGCAACAGTCGTATAGCAGCAAACGATAGACTCTTTCATTTCGATTGTTTCAGGAGAAATAATTGATTTTGCGCGGCGTACTTTTGCACTCACTTCACTTTTAAAACTCAGACCTACCTCTGCCTCCATCTAGCTCGTTCGCCTATTACATCATCGGGCGGCGTGCGCTCGCGTGAGCTTGGTCGACGACGCGCACACGGGCAAACAAATAGCTGTTTAGCAAATTGGATCGTCGTTAATAATTAATGTGCGCTATTGAGCCTGACAAAAGACAGGAGTCGAGAGGGAGAGAGAAGGAAAAACAATAATGCAGTCGATGAAGCTAAGCTACCTACTCAGCCGCGTTTGAGCGAGCACGACCGTGGCACATGCATGGAGTGCAGACCAAGCTTACATAATTTACCTACACCGTGTCGTCGCTGCATAACCCACATCAGGTAGCCTCCACTCCAGCTAACCTGCGGTCGTAAAGGCCACAACATTGAGAGAAGGTTCCATGTGTTGCATAAGCTGCAAGCTGCGGGTTCGCACTGCAATGCCTAGCAGCTTTTCAATAGATCTACGGGCCCACAAGATACGGTACCCAGCAACGTTTCCTCTGCATCGTAATAACGTAGTGTTTTGTTTTCTTGTAGCTTTTGACGTATTGTACAACTATCGTATCTATTTCCACCGTATAGATCAGCGTGCGAGTCATACTGACTGCCCTGCTCAGGCTCCGATTTGAGTCACTAGGACCCAGGCGAACAGAAGCAAAGACAGTGAGCTCAGCTAATCTGATAGACCAAGACCACACATGCGGTAGCTGTAGCGTGCAGAAATTACCACGACGCACACGCTACGAGACCGACATAGTCGTTCTCAGCGGAAAACAAGCTGAGTACGTGATGAATAGCTACACACTACAGAATGCATGCGACAGTGCTATGCGGGCATACTGTATGTAGTAGAGCTCACCACAATACAACATGATAAAGCCTGTTTATATCGTACAAGTATAAACGGCAAAGCGGCATTTGGAGACCGGGCGTTTAGAGACCCATACAAATGCAGAAGGGATTAGCCCATATATCGCGTTTCGTTGCTTCCTCAGTGTTCCGTATATCGAACCGTCAACCCATTTGTGACGCTTCGCCTCATTGTCTTTTGCTTAAATACGAGAACTGTACAATCAATGCAGGCATGATTGTCGCTCATGTGAGGACACTGCTTTCTGCGGTCGTAATATTTGAATATCTACTCGTATGGGGTCTCTAAACGACGCATGCGGTCTCTAAATGCCGGCCAGCCGTATAAACGTCTCAATATTGTCGACCCTCATTATATAAAGTGTACACGTGTGCAGCGTCCTTGCTTTCCAGGCTGTTCCCGCGGGCACCTGCAAGCCCGGATGAGGTCACGCTATTAGCAAGCCTCATGACAATTGGCAACCTTACTTACAACGAACTTTGGGTACATGACCGAGCCTTCAACAGGTCGAGGTCAAAGCAGCCTCACGAGAGACGAGCACGCTCAAAAGGACACTATTGTGCGCAACCTCAACGTATATCAGCGGCATCAGCGCAGTCTCGAATTTAATTTCCCGCGTGTTGAATGCAATCCCTCGACCATCTGGCACTATTATTTTACTCACTACTGGAAGGACAGACTACATCAGTTGTATCTACACCGTGGCAACAACCGTGCATGATGACAGATGACAACGGAAAGATCGGGTCAGTACGGTATACGCTGCTATACGCTTACCGATGCCATTCGTCTGTTGGACAGCAGATGGACGACTTCCGCCCGTCGCAGTGCCATTCGGTGGGGGATTTATGATGATCGTCCGATCCGGAAGTGCCTTCTGTATGAGACTGCCCTGCTGGTACTGATGAAGCGTGCCTATCTCGGTCGTTGTTCGAGTGATTACATCGCCGGTTGGATTGACGATGATCACCTTCGGCTTGTCACTTCTACGATCATCGGTACTCTGAAGGAGCACATGCAGATGCGTGTAATATTGCAGCTAATATCTTCGACGTCCCCTCCGGCGCTCACTTGCTGCACATCGACACTGCCAATTGACTCGACGACGACGGTTATCTTGCTCGCTGACGGGGCTGTTGTTGGTGAACTCCCTCTCGTGCCATTGCTGTTCGTGCTGAACTCATTTGACGTATCAACCGTTGTCGCTTCCATGCTTTTTCGCTTGGTCATTTGCTTGCTCGTATTACCAAATATAGTGACTGATAGTTCCTTCGGAAGAAACAGTACGACTTGATAACGTAACCAATGAGACTGCTGTTGTATTACGTTAATTTCTTTGCCGAGGTACAACACTAGGCGGTAACCCAACAGATTTGAAGTGTCGTTATATCTGAGCTCATTTTGAGTGGACACGCCCACGTGATGTCACTTTGGTAGATCCGGTAGCATCTAGCTAGCCAGTCTACGTATGCGTTGTTAGCTAGCACAGGTTCAAAGTCCCACACACACACAGACACACACACACATACATACATACACATACGAGACGAAATTAGTGCGCCTACTTTCGGAGATGCGCATACTTTTAGGAAGCAAAAGGAGATATCTTTTGCTAGCTCAAACAATCTACTGATATCATAGGACGCATACGCGTAATGTAAGCGTAAACGCACGCTGCTTATGATATCTCTACTATGTGCTAGCTGAGGTTGTGCTAGCGAGGACATAGCTTCTCTCTCAATGCCTGCTGCACGTCCGAAAAAATATTTGTTACGTTTGTCGCCAACGTTAGCGAATTGAGGAAAAGAGCCCAAGATTTTCCACTGGCGGCTTTCATCCCGAAAAGTGATCATTTTTGCCCTATAGCAACCCAGTCAACGGTTACCAGGAGTTACGAGTTACGTACAACTACGTGTGGAAACACTCACCACGGCAACTCGCGCTTGCCACCACGGAAACGAAGTAGAACACTGCGCAAAAACCTGCAAAGCTATAGTAACAGCGGCGGCGACGCGCGAGACCTCGCTCCACTAATCGATAAGTGTGTGCGTTGTTGCAAACAGCGCTGAAAATAAAAATTCATCCACAGCGGAAATGATCCTGTACACCAATACAACTTTAACTGTTTCGTTCACTGCTGCCTGAGTTAGCTGAAATATTTCTAAGGTGCTAATAATCGCCGATGAACGTTAGCAGCCAAACTGTACTGCGCAGTAAACAAAACGGTGCATCTTTACGTGTTTGGGCATCGATAGCGATATTCGAAGAAGGGCGTCCAAATTGAGCCTCTTTTGTAACATTGGTCTCATGCATGTAACTTGCGACTAATAAAAAGTGATTCATTTGCAAGTCAAAACTATTGTCAAGTCGAAGAACTCAAGCTCGACCTTCGTTTGTCATTTGTTTTGCCAAGGAAGATGGATTTCCTGTTCGGCAGACGTAAAACACCGCAAGAGATGCTCCGCCAGAATCAGCGGGCGCTAACGCGCGCCATGCGCGACCTCGACCGAGAGCGATCGCGCCTCGAGCAGCAGGAGAAGAAGATCATTGCGGACATAAAGATGATGGCGAAGAAGGGGCAAATGGTAAGCGCTTGCGACGCAGCTACGGAACTCTTTTGGGAACAATGAAATCGTTTTAGGACGCAGTGAAAGTGATGGCAAAGGATCTCGTTCGAACGAGACGCTACGTGAAGAAATTCATCATGATGCGTGCCAATATTCAAGCCGTGTCGCTGAAAATTCAGACTTTGCGTTCGCAAGACGCGATGGCACAAGCGATGAAGGGTGTGACGAAGGCGATGATGAGCATGAATAAGCAGGTACGGAAACAGAGTCGAAGTAGATGTACATGTGTACGACATCGCTGGTTTCGCTTGTTTTAGCTGAATCTGCCGCAGATTCAGAAAATAATGATGGAGTTCGAGAAGCAGACAGAAATCATGGACATGAAAGAGGAAATGATGAACGATGCAATCGATGATGCAATGGGCGATGAAGCCGACGAGGACGAAACGTGAGTGCCACTGCATCGTACTATTTTGTTGAGAAGCAATCATGCAAATGAAACTGTTTGTTTTTCAGGGACCAGATTGTGAACCAGGTGCTCGACGAGCTTGGCATTCAGATCGGCGAACAGATGGGTAACATCGCCGTTCCTGCGGGTAGTCTGAAGCAGCCACAAGGTGCTGCTGCCAAACAGCCAACGGCGCTGACTGATGCCGACGCCGACCTCGCGGCAAGACTCGAAAATCTTCGTCGCGAATGAGCTCTTGGTCGTTGAAGTCTGTGATTTGATCCAATACGAGCGCTTCTTTCTACTGTCGTCGAATGAAAGCGCGTCGTACATAGAACGGTTTTGAAATCCGCCTTGTACAAAAAATAAAGTTAGGTTTACGTGCTCTATGGTGCACGTGCATTTATGATGTAACTTAACATGTATTACGCTGTACTAGCTTTCGACTAGTTTTGCGTCCACGTTTTCTTTGTACATACAGTGCCTCTTATTCTGCGTACTGTACGCCGTATAAATGTTCATGTTTTATGTACAGTACATACATGCGCATTTATTGTCAGCCACCAACCAGCCGCCAAGATTTGTACCTGAAACGTAACGTAGTGTATAAATCCCTCTTTTTAACTTACGCATTGCGTGAATGAATCAGCAGTTACAGTGTAAAAAGAAAAGTATAAGTGCTGCTGCTGCGCGGCTTCTCCTTAAAAGTAAGCTGTCATGAGCATATACAGCCTATGTGCCAGACGTTTTATCTACGTATCGAAATGACTCTGGTACAACCCAATAAACTCGTCATAAATTTTAGCAATGTGCGCATTTTTGTAGCAGTAGACGAACGCGTGCACATAATTGAATATAAACGTTTATACGGCAAACAGTTCATGTAACTACAGGTATATAATCGACTCGGTTGCGAATCTGCTGAGCTATTGGGTGCAGCGTCGAGTGCGGACGCACACATTTCTTTGGAATAGCACCGTAGAAATGACAAGCACGTAATGGACTAGACGTTTGCTGTTCCTTGCGAGGAAGCCGACGGATCATCGACAGGCTTTGGTTCGCTGCGGCACATAATCGAGATGCGTCGTTCGCGAGGGATGTGCTTGCCGTCGAAGAAGGACTCTTCGTCTTTCAGAATCTCATGCGAATATTCGTATCTCGCTACGCCGCGAATCGAGTAGAGCGATCGTCGACGGAGAAGAAGATCGAGTACGGACGATGACGCATTCTGCTGAGAATTAACGGAAGCGGTCGAGTTATGTCGACGAAGGCGCATCACCGAGTCGGAGAGAAGCGAGAGGCCAACCACGCGGTCACCGCAGTACTGCAGAGCAAGATTGTGTGCGCTGTACAAGTATGACAGTACTGAAACAACGTTAACGCCACTTACGCGAACGCTATCCACGTGAGGCTTGACGTAGCCGTCTTTTGCGATGTCGAGCACGTGGACGGAACCAATGTGTTCTGCGTCTGAAGGAAATGCGAACCTCCGAATTCGCGCGACTACGGCTGCATTACTGGGACTCCACTGGCTTCGCTCAATCTCGCGATAGTTGTGAATAGCCTTCAACAAACAATTAATCGTAGTGAACGGAAACCACAATTCAGCATGCGTCTAACTTACATCGTCCCAATGGCTCGTCTCGTAGCGAAGACGTTTCAGATGCGCATGTGCCTCGTTAAACAGCGACGTCTCTTCATCAATACTGATAAAATTCTCAATCACCTCCACGTCGTTTAGTACGTCGTTCTCGTTGTCGTTCACCGGACCGGACACTTTTAAACAGCTACCAACAAGTCTCCATCGCACCGACCTGGAGAACATCACACGCATAAATCGACTGCATATTTTTGCTTTCATTTGCCGTTGTTTGACTTCTTCTGTGAAGCCGAAAGCAGAGAGAGCTTGGAAAAGCACGAACGCACTTCCCTGC
>JAQGBB010001475.1:0-13356 GCA_034691745.1 Prismatolaimus dolichurus
ATTCAATACAGTAGCAGCTCACTTCTGTCTTCAAACTCGATGCATCCGCTGAAGCTAGTCTAGCTATAATTTTCGCACATATCTCGCTTTACGCTTTACAGCACGGGTGATTCGTTGCAGTTTGCAGTCAGCTAGCATAATTGCTCGATCCGTCGACTACGATAGCTGGCGTCACGTGCGCATAGGGTGTCGAGTGAGGACGTGACGTCATACATGGGCATTCCCATTGTACTACCAATCATATCTCGTTTCGCGCGCCGTTTCTGATCTGTTTCTCGACTGTGTAAGCGTAATAAAAATGGCAAGGTATTTCAACGAGGTGTTTGAGTCAAATGTGCAGTTCACTTCAACAGTAATAATGTCCAACAACTCGCATGGAAAATCACCATCTTGATAACAAATAGGTCAACATAATCCAAATTTTTTGGAATGAATAAAAAATCCAGCAAAGTTCTATGTCAAATCAAATTGAATAGATTTGACCCAGGGTTGAATCGATTAACGCCTCGATTAGTTTTGAAAGATCGAAACGAAACCGATTCGATTTGACTCAATTCGATCGTCGCTTCTTTATACACGGCTATATAACTAGTCACTAGGTCCTAGTGTATGTAATTTGTTCTGGCACAATCCTATTTCTATCGTCGGCATGAAAAGGGCCCATCAAAAGTTGACAGGAGTGGCCTTGTTTAGACTACATAGGTTGTTCTACATGAAAACGGAAGGCGCGTGGCTGAACGTTACCTAATGTTTCATTGTTTAAAGTTAATACTCTCCCATTGCTATCGATAGCCCGATAGGTTTCCTGTCGCTATTTTCCAGACGCTTTATTTTAGTTTTGTTTTGCTGCATGACGCCAGAAGGATACGGTAGTCCAGTCTGTCCGCCGTGAACCTGCGTGCTCGTCAACAGTCTGTAGATGTTGGCTGGTACCGCAATACCACAATCTGCCCACGTGTCTGTCAGCGTGAACTCGCTGGCACCGTCACCTGCCCCTGCAAGCAAAATTACCACATTCTTTGCATTGCAAGTGTTGACCGTCCAGCGCAGCTTCGCGGGAACGAGCCCTCGACGGCTAATTGAAAGCGGGTGCATTTTCTCGCTTTATTAAGCAACCTTATTACCTAGGAGTTGATCAGCAGAGAAGCGCGCAAATATTGAAAATCATAATTCGATTCTCCATGCACCCGTGATATGCACATAGTAAGCACTAGGTAAGCTAGATCAAATAATTGAGGAGCGTGTGGGCACGTGGCTAGAGAGGAGAGCACCGTAAGTGCCTTATTTGTAGCTATGACTTTCGAAAAGGGCAGCTATTACTGGGAAGATAAGCTTGCGGCTGCTCGTTAGCTGCTGACGCAAATTTCCCTCACGCCCGCTCACGTACGGTACAGCACGGTATGCAGTGCAGTACATCGATGAAAAAGAGTTCCTTGTTTATCTGCGAAGATCCAGAGTCATAATTATCCAGGCACTCACGAGCTATGTAGTCTGTTAGTATTCTACTCGCAATCCTTTACTCTGCACGTACAGTAGTGCAAGCAATTTACGAATACGTAGCTAGCTAAGTTAGGGTAAAACTGTCTAACTTTTGTAACTTTTTGGGAAAACAGTTTCCTGGCGAACCAGCACGAGAATGCGGAAACCTTCCAGCACCCAAATGTGCGCTATTGTTGTAACTTTCGAACGATACATGGTAGGTCATGATCGGCTCACTCTAGCGCGAGTAACATCGATTTGAGTAAAAACTTTTTATCGAGTTTTCAAACGGCAACTTTGACACTTCGTTCATAAGGGGACCCCTTGTAAAAAAATTTTCGACCCTAAACTAACGAAACAGTCTGACGTTTTCGAGATCGGAGAGTAAGAATCCGCGCTCCTTGATGCCGATTCGGCTTCCCTGATCAGCAAACCGAATTTTGAGGGAAAATCACGTTTTTTTCCAAAACTCGCGCTAGAGTGCGCCGATTTCGATACATCCGAGTGTTACGAAATCCACTCGATACGCCCCGGGTCAGTTTCGCATTTTTTCACGTTTTTGAGATTTTGGAGGTCGACCCTCCGAAAATCGAAAAAATTTTCTTCAAAAATTTATTTTCTCGCTGGTTCGCCTGGAAACCGGTTTTCCCAAAGTGACAAAAGTTAGACAGTTTTATTCTAGTTCATCTGACCCGAATTAAAGCCATACCGTACCGACTAACAAGTTCGAAGCTCAGAGGAAAGCTATGAAATAATTTTTAAACGAAAAAACGCATAACGAAAAAAGCAAGCAAACAACACTTAGTCAGTCTCAAAACTAGAAAAAGCTTTGTTTCCTCAAAGAGCTTGAGAGCAACATTACTGTCATACGAAAAAGCTACAATCACGTGACCTCATCTGGCGACAATTCACGCGGAAAGAGAGGACGAAGAAACCCTCAAACACGACTAACTCGAACGTAAATGTCAGTAAACGATAGTGCTAATGTATGTTTGACAGCGCAGGCAGTTTTACCTCAGAAAGTGCGTCATCGTGCCAAAGCCAAGAGCTCTCACTCAAAAAAATCGTTCACAAGTTTGCACCAAAATCGAATCGTCTTACGCAATCTTCGGCATCGACAATTCCGGAACGTCGAACTCGTCGTCTTCGCGACATTGCAGCAGCTCTCGATTGCGACGCATCCACAGCGCATGCTCATCGAACTCCGAACACGTACCTGTGCCGTCGTGCTCGCAAAGGTAGCGCCACGCCGACTCGGCGCCTTCGGCGTTCCAGAGCAGTTCGACGTGACGGAACTTGCGTTCTTCGCCTTCGCGCGCTCCTCAAACGCCGGATGGTAGTCGAAGTAGTAGATCGTCATGCCCGACGCCGATGCCAACCTGCTGCTCAAGATCGACACCGCAGCAAGCTGCTCAAAGAAGTCGGTCGACGACGAACGGCAGCTGGAGAAAGCGCAGACGGCGATGAAGATCGTCGCCTGACGTCGACAGACGATTGCACAAGAGATCTCGAAAGATCGAAAGAGCACTGTCCGTTTGATTGAACCCGGAACAAGCAGAAGTTTTTAGAAAGGCTGCAGTACTGCTGCTGCTGGCCACGTACCGTGCAAAGACAACGAAGCTCCATTCACACGCGCTCTCAAAGCGATCGACGCAGTCTGTGAGGAGTTGCTCGGAGAAAGAACGCTCGTCCTCAATGTTGAGGTACGAAGACTTCAAGCTTGGTAAAACTTCGACTATGGCTAAGTCAACTTCAAATTTCTACATTCTGGTCTGCAAGTTGTTCTCATGCCCTCGACCTGCCGACGCCATTCTGCACCGCCTGCTTGAAGACGTACAAACGTGGCGGCTCGAACGAACCCTCATCGCCGAAGCAGCGTATAGCATCGCTTAAACCGTTTGACGTTTCTCTGGTTTTAGAATCGTGACGCCGACTTTTCCAATAGTTTCCTGAGTGCCTTTGTCGAGCAAGTCGCATCGCTTTCGTCTACGAAAGCCCGTCGAAAAGCTCCACTCCTTCGGCTTGATGAATGCTCGACAGCAGCGGAAGTTACGCGACTCAGAATCATCGACCAGTCGCTCGTCGTATGCGAACACCACCGATAAAGAACGCCTTCGACGTCTCTTCTCGCAGTTCGGAGGTGCCCGTTCCAGAATGCGCCTGCGGTGTCACCCATCGTGCGGTATCGACTTCGACGAGCACGCAGTTCAACCACTCCCTGATCGGAATGAGACCACTCAGGAGGCCAGGGATTAGAGATTCGACGCAGTTTGGCATGATGGCTGACGGTCGATCGGTTCTACCCGATGACGTCACTCAGTCGTGACCCACTGGTGTACGGACGCTTCACGACCTTGAGATATTGTCTTTGACAGCAGTGTTGGATTCCAGCATACGATCGTTGGATCACAAGTCCCACTGGTCAAATATCAAAATTTTTGTGGGCGCTGTTTCCGTAGCCATGGCGCATAATCTCGGCGACATTTCGACAACTCACATTGTTGGGATCCAACAGGATCCCGTTATCCCTGGATCTCAAGATCCCGTGATCCGACAGAAACAGAATACCACTGAGAATCATTCTCGAAACAAAGTAACGCCGCTCCAAAAATCTGGTAATCGTAGCATTTCAGGATCTTGAGATATTGCCTTCGACAGCAGTGTTGGATCCCACCCAGCTTACGATCGTTGGATCACAAGATCCCACTGATCGAATCTCAAAATTTTTGTGCGCGCTACGTTTCCTCAGTCATGGCGCATAATTTCGGCGAGATTGCGACAACTCGAATTCTTGGGATCCAACAGGATCGCGTTATCTCTGGATCTCAAGATCCCGTGATCCAACAGAAACGAGATATAGCTTGGAACCGTTCTCGAGACATTCTAAAGCTCATCCCTAAATTTGGTGGCCGTACCTTCACGGCATCTTGAGTTATGCCCCGGACAGACAGACAGACAGACAGACAGACAGAGAGACAAACAGACAGAGTCCAATCGACCGACCACTACCACCTTTTTTATCGTCGCTCGCGCGCGAGCGACGTTGGCGTGCGCCCTGAAAAGAAATGGTAGAAAAATGAAAGCTAAAGCAAGCAGAACACAGTTCAACATGCTCTGCATATGGAAGCCATACATACAATCAAATTATGCAGACGCACAGAACACTGCTCAGAGGGTTTGATCAAAAGTGAGAATTTTCATCTTCTTGTCGTTTGGAGCAACAGTACTATCGGGTGTACGGAATGAATCACTTTTATAGACTGCATGGTCGCTAGTGTTAACTTGCAGTGCCTACCCCATTGTTAGACTACCGTAAGAAAGCGATTCATTCCGTACACCCGATAAATTAAAACCTGCACATTAGGATCCACAGAATCCCAAAAACCCCTACATTCAGGTACCTTGCTATCGATATCGCTCGACACGATAACGTACTGGTCTACGGTAGCTGCAATCATTTGAATGTATGATTTTGCCTACCGCGATCAAGTGCTTTAGTGTATTCTTACAACCAGGTCCCCTCTCAGAGATTCTGCGGAAGCTAATAGACAGAATCACAATTTCAAAGTCGCCACCTTAAATGTAATCTCGGTGGTTCTCAAAGAACGCTGAATACTGGCAACAGAAAACGGTGGAGAAGTGACGGAAATGTTCAGCATAGGAAAATAACGTGGCAAATGGGGATCGTGTGATTTATAAAACGTGAACTATCGATAGCAAGGTACCGTTTTGGGAGATCGTGATACTCTCTATAAACCTGATCGCATAATGGGCGCTGCCATCGTGAACTGCTTCTTGTTATAGGCAGCTACAAGAGCTGTTCTGGTATAACCGACTAATAGGAGCAGTGATATGCAGAAATATTGCACTGGCAGGTTGTTTTTCAATGAGTATACAAAAAGTGACCATCGATAGTAAGGTGCAGTGTAACTGGCTGGCGTTCGGAATTCCGACTGTCGCGATGACACGCATCTGCGAATACAGTAGCTAAATTCATGCGTCAGAACGCTGACATGTGCATCGGCGTCGGAATGATTGCGTGAGCGTCGAATAGCGAATTTGTTGAGCTGCTGCTTGCGTAGGTTTATTTGCGTAATTTGCATCGAATGGTAGCGCGCTGTTTCACCGCTGTTTGTTTGGGTTAACGGGAGCGGCGGAATTGAGATTTGTTGTATTGTGGGTAGGTGAACTACTGCTTCGTAATGTGTTAAAATAAGAGAAAATTTTGGGATCTGCTGCTGTATTATCTCACTTGCATAACATCTAACTTCAAACTTATCAAAGGCGATAACACCGACCACTTTTTCCGATTCCGAAAATATTGGCTCGAAATGCGTCGGAATCGAGTCAGGACTACTAATGAAATTTAGGTTTATTTTTGTATAACTTTATGAATTTTTCGCAAAATTTTCTAACGGAGCTAACTACTTTTTCAACTCGACGCTCTGAAAATTTTTGCAAACGCAAAGAAAGACAAAATGGATTACCCTGGTGTGTCGTGCGCGACAATAACACGATGAAAAACGTCGTGGAGTGAGAAATGATTCATAGCTGGGCGGTTCACTAGGCAAAATCCGATTCCTCTTCCAACCAATTTTTTTAACAATTTCGATTCCGAAATGGAAAAAATCTTAACTCCGAACGCCAGTTAGTGCAGTGTTTTCAGGTCTATTCGATGCGATCAAGTCTATTCAAGATTTTGCTTTCTTGATCTGCGCGTTGGTCGCGTAAGAACCCTACCGTTGTAGCATACTTACAGTGCATCTTTTACGCATTCATCCGACTGTATTCATATAGAGGTGCATGCAGTACTGCACCGCCTAAAAAGCATCGGCCTACCGCCTGCCCGGCTGGCGTATAATCACCAACTCAAAAGCGCAAACAATAGAACGCCGCTTTGTTTACCTGTAGCCCGGCAAGTTTTATGCGAAGTGTTCGCGCGCTTGTGCATTTTTGAGCCATAACATGCGGGCACTAAAAATAATTTTTTTGTGCCCGTCGTCATGCTAATAGCGGCGGTAGCCAACGATGGGTTCTTCGACAGTGCCGTTGGTCCGACAACGGGGTCGTCGTCGCCCGGTGACAATCCGCACACAGTCCCGGAGACGGTCTACAAAGTCTATAAACGACGCTGGTACATCTTGATGCTGTACAGCACGATTAGCTTCGTTCAGTCGTTTGTGTGGAATTTATGGTAAAAATCAATGAAATTTATGAACAACTCAAAAATCAATAGTTTCACATGCAATCTAAAGCTTCTGGAAAATGTGGGACGATTATTCATGGTTGCAGGGGTCCCATTTATCAGAGTATGAACTACGTCTACCCCTCGTTCGACGACACCCAGGTGGCGCTTCTACCCTTCTTTGGCACGATTACTTTCGTGCTTTTCGTGATGCCTTCGGCGGTGCTCGAGGAGAAGATCGGTCTGAGAAAGCTCGTCGTGCTTTCGGCGCTTCTCCTTTTCCTCGGCTGTGCGCTGAGATGTATTCCATGTAGCGACGAAGGCCAGCTATTTCTAATCAATATCAGTGCCTTCATCAATGGAATACCAGGTGTGTCCCGTCTAAGCTTTAGCAAAGTTCATAACTTCAAAAATAACACCCAATTAAAATCAGAATAAAACGCTAGTATTGAAATTATTCTTAAAAAATACTGAAAAATAATTAAAAAATTGTTAAAAAATGACGCAAATTTTCTTCAACACTGCGATTATTTTCGCATAGTAAACGGCGAACTCCAAACTTCGTTTCGATCGTTCTGCAACCGAAAAAATCTAAAACATCGCTTACTAAAAAATCCAAAAAATTACAAATTCTAAAAATCTAGAAAACAATTTTCTAAAATGTAAGCATTACTTTCTAAAAATCCGATTATAAAGTGGTTCGATAGTGGTTGCTGCTATGTAAATAATTTTAATTTTTTATATTTTTGGCGCACCAACTATTTTCTTACCGGTTATCATCTCCGCTCGCTGGTTTCCGATGAATCAACGAAAATACTCAACCTCAATCGGCCAACTGATCAACTTTCTGGGAGGGGCGCTCGCGTTCATAGTCGGCCCTCTTGTAGTCGAAGAGCCCGGCAATGCCCCTCCGGGTGATGCGACTCTCAAACATCGCATTCAGAACGAGTACAATCTTTACACCTACGTGCAGACGGCTATCTCGTTCGCCTTGTTGCTCCTCGCCATCTTCTACTATCCGGAGAAGCCGCCGATCGCCCCGAGCCCCACGTCGGAGGCACCACGCATAGAGTTCGACAAGAAAAGCGTCACATCGTTGCTGGGGTCAAAACAGTTTTGGATTGTTTTGATGCCGTTTATTCTCCTGAACGGCACTGGAAATGGATGGGTGTCTGTGCTCGGTAGGGAGATATTTTGATGATTTCCTTCAGAAGTAATTTTGTCTCGTTAGTTTCCAGATCTGAAGCTGAAGGAAAATAATGTGGATCAGGATCAAGCTGGTACGCTAAGTGCAAAACTATGCCTAATGTTAAATGTAACAACGATTTTTGTGTAAACTCAGTTTTGCGTTTTTCAGACACAACTCTCTGACTCGGGCCGGCGGTCCCCTTCCCCGGGGGGGAAGGAAGGAAAAAATAAATTAACATTTTTGAGAAATTTGTGAAATGCTTTGACGAATTTTTCCGAAATTGTGACCATTTTTGGTGACATCTTCCAAACTTTCGATTTTTTGGGTGAAATTTTTAAAAATTTCGCTATTCCGGGAAAATTTTTGAAATTTTGCCTCTTTTTAGTTAAAATGTGTTAACGACTACGCGAAAAGGGGACTGCTATTCTCTTTGACACGTTTTCCCATCATTTCCCTTTCCTCGTTTCCTTGGGGCTTTCTATAAAAGACGTCCGCGCAAAATTTGAATTTTTTGACTCCCCCCTCCCCGTGTCCACAAATGTCCACTTTGGCCTGACCACCCCCTTCCCCCTCCGCGCGGACGTTCTTTGTAGAATGCCCCTGTGCCCCATAGTGTTCCAACGTCTTCCGCGCTGGCGCTGTTCTATCGCTTGATTTTTGTTTAGATTTTCTAGAATTGCACCCTTTTCGCTCTCTCTTATAGGCTGGATCGGTTTCTACTCTTCAGGAATTGGTGCAATTGCAGGTATTATTTTCACACTGCATTTTTTGTTCCGAGTGTAGGTACGAGCTCTGCTGCCTCTCCTACTGGTTCTCCCAGGAATTCTCATCGGCTACATCTCGGACCGATTCCACAAAAACCTCAAAGCAATGCTCGTCGCGTTGTGCTTTCTCGCTCTCGATGCGAGCCTCTGGCTTTTGTGGATTTCGCAGATCCGAATCAACGGCGTTAGCTCATTCAGCTTGCGAAGCGTCTATGCCAGCTGTATTCTGCTCTCGATTGCAGTGCGTTGATTCAGAATGCTGTATGTATGAACTGTACATTTATTGCTCGCTCCGTTTTGTAGACATCAGCGATGGTGAGCGTCAACAGCGAACTCGCCGCGGACGTTTGCTACCCGCACGACGAGGCGATCGTGACGGGCTTCCTCGGATTGTTCGCCAATGTTTGGGCATCGATCTTTCTCGCTGTATTCTTCATCCCAAACGTTGGCATCGCGTGGATCGATTGGGTCTTTGCTGGTGCTTGCATTCTTGCCGTCCCGTTCGCGATCGCCATTCCGACGACATATCGGCGAACGCAGTGCGATTTGAAAGGGCTTGGCAGCAAAGACGACTAAAGCTTGCTACTTAGGGGGTCGTCCACATTCTACGTTCCGAAAAGGAGAGATGTGGAGTACCCGCAAATTCTACGAAATTCTACCAAAGTTTTAGGGGGAGCGTTGGGGTCCAGATCAAATTCCACGTAGAATTTGATACTGCTATTTTTCGAACATTTTATAAATTTTGTTAAAAAATTTACGAAAAAAATTTGATTTTGGCCGGATCCGACAAATATTGTCTATAAAAGTGGTGTCAGTTTATTGTGACCTACGGTTTCATACATGTCGCGGCCCAGGGTTTTTCGGGATTTCAAGGATTTTTTCGGTTTTTCACGCAGGCGAAAGTATAGGAACCTTGTTTGTAAACATACATTAACTTAGCTCAGGACAAATTCTACGTAGAATCGTGGGCGAGGGGGTGGTGGGTATGGTCCAAAATTCTACGAAATTCTTCTACGGGGGTGGGGGTCGAAAAATCGCGTTTTTCATTCTGCGTAGAATGTGGATGATCCCTAGAGCTTTCTGCATTTACGACTACGCAATATCTATAGCATTTCGACTTCGATTTTAGCAAGAGATCTTTATTTCAATGCCCCGGTAAAACGTTGCGATGGTCAAAAGCAAAAAATCTCGGAATCGATTCGAAATCTCTTCAAAATTCAAAAAAATCAAATCGGATGGAATCGATTAGATTCGGAGTTCGCGTAGAATTGCATTGCATAACAACGTCTTGAAGCGCGAGTTGCTTGCGTTGAAATTGCAAAAGGAGCTCAGTGATTTGGAAGAAGAATAAAGATATTCAAACCGTAGACAGCTTTCACGAAATGGTGGCAGAATAAATTAAAATTGCATCTGGAAAGCTGAGGTTTGTTCGAACCCTGGGTGTCGAAAGTTGACACGAATTAAATGATTCTAAGAGTTCGAATCGGAATCGATTCGATTCAGCGCCATTCGACTCCTTTCGGTCATCGCCATTCAAAGCGCATTCAATACAAGTATAAAATTCTGAACGTTTTACAAAACGAAGCATAAGTTTTAATTGCCGAAATAGAACTTTCGTGTCTATCAGGTGAACTCTGCGAGCGTGTCGCAAATAAGTCAATTAAAGTCTTCTGTGCAAAACACGAAACAATAAACTAAATTTTAAAATGAGTCGACCTGGACACCACGTGCGTACTTTCCGAACATTTTTCTTCTCCTTTTGAGCCGGAGGACGTCTTCTATTTGCAGTCAAGAAACGAGTCGCCATGTCTAACGTTGGTACATTCTTGCGCAATTTCACGCCTCAAGCGTTGACACGCCTGCAGCCTTTACGTAATACGTGAAATGTGCTCATAAAACTTTTTCTCTCCGCTGGCATTTGCTGGAATCGTCATTGCGTAACGAGGCGAACAAAAGCAAAAGTAGACCAGTGAGACCATAAGATAAATTATCGGAGAAGAAAGGAATCTCGTCGTCGTCGTCGGTCAGCCCAAATTGTCACCAGTTTTGAGGCCTATAGCAAAAATTATACTCACTTTTACGCAAACGAAAATGACGTTTTCGAGCGTAGTTCTCGTAGTCGTCAGTGCACTCTTCGTGCAGATACGTTTCGTCGATGGAAACCAGGAGCTTAGCGTCGAAGGATTCGACTGCGTCGATAGAGCTGATTTTCGCTATGGCGGTCGCGACTGCACTTCGATGGCGGCCGACGATATGTGTTTGATTTTGCCGGTCGTGAACGCGAGCTGTCCTGTAAGCTGCCAGTGGCCGAAGTGCAGTAAGTGAGAGGAAATTTTCAATTTTTTTTAACCACATTTTATTTAAAAAAACGAAAGCGAAAAACCGCAAAAGCTCCTGTTAAAGCTGGCGTATGTAATAAAAATTTTAAGTGGCAAATTATAGATTAAAAGTGTTTAGTAAAATTATTTACTAAAATCTAAAATTATTGGTTTAACATTTAAAATTATTTATTAACATTTAAAATTGTATAAAAAAATTTAAAATTTAAATTTTAAGTTAATTATAGAAAATATCAATTATTGCTCAGACGATTCTCGTGAGAAGTGATGTGAAAACGCTGCCAGTCAGTATGAGTCGATGCATCAGGCATTGTGTTGCACTCCTTTTATAGAGAGTTTGATTATTACCTCGAGTGCGTTAGAAAAGGCGAAACTTGAGTCAAGCAAGCTCACTTCACCCGTCGAATTCGATCCATCCTCTGCTGACGTTAATCGAGGGATAGATTATCTTCGAGAGCAGAGATTGAAAGGTTCTCAAAACGCACCGTCGTCCTAAAGCAATTACCATTGATTAAGCAAATTCGTAAAATTCCGCACCATGAGGCTTCTTTGTTTTCAGCATGCTGTATTGGTAACGGCGTTCCAGACGTGTGCAACGTATGTTCCTTCTACACCGATGAACTTACGCTTCTCAGCGCTGGCCTTGACTGTATTCCCCACCTTCGAACTTTTATGCATTGCGCTTCAGGTCTGCCAATGAATTAATGGATATATCGATTATTCTATCGATTTATCGATATTTTGATACTTTCTATTTATTCATGGCAACGCTTTTCAGAAACTCGCAACAACTCGCTTTGTTGCGGCCGTCAGCGTGTTCCTCCAACCTGCCGCGGCTTCTGCGACGGCAACCTACCTGCAATGGATCTTACCACGCTTCACTGTCTATCGCACACCCACTCGGTGCTCCAGTGCCATCGAACCACGTATCCGATCTTCTATCTGCAGAACGCTGCTGGCTAAGCTAGACCATTATTTTTGCATTGTTCGCACGTCTTTCTTCCTCTACGCCGGTAAACATGTATGTCAAATCTCAGGATCCCTCGTTATAGCACGCTGGCGTAGGAGATGTCTATTCTTGGTCGATGCAAGCGGGAGTTCTCAGCGAAACCCGATGACGCAAGCTAATATCTATAGGCAGAAGGGACTAATTATTAAGCCTCTTCGACGTGGACCAAAGTACATGTACTCCTGACACACACATAAACAACGTGACATTTTATTGGCCAGCTAAGGAGCGGCTTCCCCGTCGAATGAACGTCAACTGATCCAGAAAACTTGTGATATCTCGAAATGCCACCCTCGTCGATATATAATTTATGACTCTCCCGCACGCGCTCGTCGTGCGTCGAAAATTAGATCTTTTGCTTCAGCTAGTCCTACCTAAAGGAGCAGCTAGATGTTGCCGAATATGCTAACGCTGAAGGACGTGCATTTGGCGATTGTGCTGTTGCTTATAATCGTGCTCGTTAGTGGCACGGCGCTTCCTCTCGCGGATGTTGAAGGTGAAAGATCCTACGGCAATGATGTTGACGTCGAGAAACGACAAGGTACTGCAATTTATCGATTTATTGATAGATTCGCTCTGCAGTCATTGAGTTATTGATTGTTTTCACTTACTCTGAACTTCTATCTTTCCAGAAGTGATGCCACATTTGGTTGACGGTGCTCGACAACCGAAACTATTCCTCCCGCGCGCCTACAAGGTATTCTGGCAACGGCGAAGTCGCGATGCGAAAACGATCGGGCTCCTTATCAACGAGATAAACGAACTTATTGATGAGAAATCGGGCAGGCAACCGCTGAAACCGATCAGATTTTCGGTGAAAGGGTAGACCGTTGGGGTTGGCTTGCTGGACACTTTCGCGTTATATTATTTTTTCGTGACTTGCATTCTTTTTGAACGACTTGTTGGCTCAATACTTTAGTCTGTGACTGCGCCGCAGATACTGTAGCTAGCCCTGTAACTGCGCTGCAGATACCGTGGCTAGCGCTGTAACTGCGCTGCAGATACTGTAGCTAGCGCTGTGTAATAACTGCGTGCGAGGCTTCCCTATTTGGAATTGTTGTAACTCGTGGACGTGTAAATAGTTCGCGATGTATAATAGCTTCAAAATTTGTGCTTTCAGCGCATTGTTGCCTCAGAGATTTTAATACACTACATGTGTGCGTGTACGTAAGCTAGCTGAATGTCACCGAACGGCATCACAGAAAACGTATTATTTTGTCGAAAGAATAAACAATATTTTTGTGATAATCGGGCCTCAGTTACGTTGCTGAAATCACAAGTCGCAACTTTTTCCCGCTCTTGCGGAGAAGCCGAATGAAATAGTGTATAAACTTTCTAAAGGGTCCGGCTAAAGTCGGCAGGAGTCGTATGAGGCTATCGACAGCAATGGG
>JAQGBB010001476.1:0-13355 GCA_034691745.1 Prismatolaimus dolichurus
GCCAACGCCGAAATCGGCGGCCGCTAGCGAGAAGATAAGAAAGTTCTGAGGTCGTTTCGCGAGTTCACGCTCGCAGTAGATAGCGAGCATGACGAAGAGGTTGCCGACAGCAGTGCTAACGATGATAATTACGAAGAGGATGCAAAGAAGTACGAAGACATAGACGGAGAATTCACCACTCCGAACAGTGTCTGCCACGAAGTTCATTGTCGACGCTGTTGCGGTCATAGTCAGCGTCTCTCCCATTCTCCCTCCTCACTTCTGGCTTCGCCAATTAGGCGTCCCTTTGTACGACGATGACAATGATTGGCTTTGCCCTTCCGGTTTTCGTTGTTACGACTGATAATAAGCTCATTCGCCAGAGCTCACATGAAAAAGCTCGCGTTTGATTGCGGACCTGAATGCGTTCGTTTATTGGCTGGAAAAAGTTCAATACAAGCTGCAGCTGAGTGAATAAGGTATCACTCTGATTAGCGGCGGGCGACGGGTAAGGGCGTGCGGATAATAGGAAATTTCGTTGCCACTCGAGCGACTGCAAAAAGTCAAATCGAATTCAAGACGTTACGGCTTTCTCGTTAGCCGAATTTGCATTCGAACGAAAGATATAAGCGACCGAAGGCCTCCGCAGCTTTCGTGCCAAGGTCAGAAGCACGTGATAGCTGCTCAAGTCATATGACGTTGCCATTCTGGGCTTGCAGCGGACGATGCTGGAAGGTGATGAGAAAATTATCTTGGACACCCCGCAAAGATCAAAGGAAATTAGTTGCTTTCGATTTGCATTAGAGTTGAAGGGAAGAGAGAATTACGAGCAATCACGCGTTTGGCGGTCATATGACTCGGGATTGCCCGCGTTCGCCTAATTTAGCTATCATGAATAATGTGATCTTTGTTTGGCACACCGCTGCTACGCCCGTGGCAGGGCAGAAGCACATGCTGCAGCTTCGATGTCTTTAACGAAATGATTCAAATCATTTTTTCTCAACAAGCTAAAAAGCTCGCAGCACAACATAATAGAAGCTAGGTAGAAGATATGAGAGCTGATAAAATAAAGAAAATAGGACTGAAAGAAGCGTTGAAAATAGAGGAAATCGCCGTCAGCCATAAAGCAATTAACGCTGTACGTATCAGCCTTCGTGGTAACTCGTAAAACGAAAGCGTAAGCCTCTGCGGTCGAGAGCACTATGCGTGTGCTTACGGTAGAGTGCAATAATTTGACTGCACGCTTTTCTCCAATGACCAGTTTCTTTCCAGTCGTAGTGCATTGGCCTGCTTCGTGCGAAACATTAACTTTGCTAATATTGACAATAAATTCTTATAGCAAAGTCCTTAAGGTTAGTTTCCCCGAAGGCTAATGTAAACATCGAGTACATCGGCAATACATAAATAGATGCGTCCAGTGGGTGGTAGATCGTAACAACAAACGTCGACCGCAGCTATTTTAAGAGAAAAGTCTGTTCATCAGCCACCAGAAGAGTAGATGGGCTTTGGGATGACGAGGCATGGGACTACAATAATACGAAGCTAATGTGTACACATGCAATACATTATTCGCGCCTTTAATCAATAGGCAATTCGGCGTTTTTGCGGAAGTCACTCACAGACAGACGCTGGAGTCGGAAGAGTGCACGGACCCGGGGATCTTGCCTTCCACCCTTTTTATGGCACCCAAGACGATGATTTCATGAACTCACGCATACATCATGTGTTTCAGATTGAAAAACTCAGTCGGAGCGGATGGATGAGAAGCGAACGCCGCCACAGTGAATCGCGACTAATAGCCGAGGCTGGCGGCATTGCATACAGTCGAAATTATCTCATGCTCTTCTTGTCGATCTCGTGGGATAATGCGAGGATGTTTAGTCTGACAAATGATCGCGATAGATGGTCGCAATGGCAGGAAATAGTCGAACAATCTTTGCCATTCGCCAAGAAAATAAGTTCAATTCTGCGATCTGTATCCTCCGAAAGTTGGGCAAGAAGTATTACGAAAAATACAAGGCTTTGAGATCAGAATCATGCAAGCAGCTGAAAGTGCTTCGAGTATAAGAGGATCTGCATCGGAAGCAAATTACCAGCACGACGCTTTTTAGGGCTAAATTAATAACGTCTGCTGGACAGTACAGTGTATATCACCCGTACATTTGATGCAAAAAAGCAGACTGAGCTGCCGAACGCATCTGCTCGCGGTTGCGAGTATTGTGGACGTATCTGTGTATGACGTCACATCTCCAACGAATAAGCGTAGCGAAAACCGACGTTTTCGATACGGACGAGAAGAGGGTTTAAAGGGTTAACTTTTTGTGTGACGACACATGTGTAGGTAGCTTGCTTTGTTTTCAGATTGAATGCCAATAAATCATGCCAAAGAAAGGCAATCAATGTGGAGACATTGAAGTGCACCGGACGTGTTGTAACTGGAAAACGCTGGTTACCCATCTTTAGTCGCTTGTGCAGGAGGACATAAAATTCGGTCAGGTCAGGTAAAGACAGGTCGACGAGCTTCAATGACGATTGGCGATTGTCACGCTTACTTTAGCATGAGAACTTTCAATGCAGCAGCACTCATCATTTTCGTAGTAATAAACCATGGGTAACAAAGGGACGGCGTGAAACACTACGTGATAATTCGTGCAAGCTAATTCTTTATAAAATTTATCCCACTTGCCATCGAATTGTGCCTAGAAATTGGCAAATTTCTCGTTTGAGACTACGGCTGCTGGTCGGCACGCAAGCGGTGAGCAGCCACGATGCAATACCTTGTTGGGATTACATCACACACAAT
Organism: Prismatolaimus dolichurus; assembly: GCA_034691745.1. Lineage (NCBI taxonomy): Eukaryota > Metazoa > Nematoda > Enoplea > Triplonchida > Prismatolaimidae > Prismatolaimus > Prismatolaimus dolichurus. The sequence goes on from JAQGBB010001476.1 coordinate 2,783, forward strand.
GCCTTTCCATCATTTTTAATATCGCATGGACTACCGCGTCCTCCGTCTTCCAATAACCAATAACTGAAATATCCACGGTGACCGCTGAGGCTGGGATTACTAAGCGCTTCGACGCCCACGTATCCGAAGCGCCTCATGAGATCCGGCACGTTCGCAGGAGATCAACGTGCAATAATTAAACAACATCTTTCATGGTGCTTGATCTCGAATACTCCGGTAATTACACGTAACATACATATACGTGTATCGCAGCGAGACTGCCCAGCACATGCATGACATTTCCTTTCTCCATAGCAGCAGAGCAAAGAAAGAGAGATGGCATCTGTACTCCCACGCGAAAATCAAAGTCCGAGGGCGAGAGGAGGCCTTGAGAGTGTCCCCGAAAATGTTTCAGGGTGTTCCAGACATTCTGGATGGCGGATTACTTTAGATGCGTACATGTGTGCTTTTTGCATCCGCCAGCGAACGTAGTGAGTCACTATAAGGATGCTCATTGGTTCGACGGTTGCTTTCCCCACGTTTCCCCCGTCTCCCCCCCCCCCCGCCGGCCGTTTTCCCCCGACGACAAAAGTTAGCGGATGGTGTGGGCAACTTGCCAACGGTACGCGACAAGTTTCCAATGGTAGGTGACAACTTTCCAATGGTAGCTGACAACTTGCCAATGGTATTCGGCTTTTCCGGTTATGCGTAGACGATTCTAGAACAAAAACGTCACGCAAATTGGAATAAAGCTTACGTGAGTCAAACAATCAAAATGTGAATGAAGTTGAATCTCTTTAGCTTTCATACGCAGGTTGGCGAAGGCAGGAAACTGAAAGCATACGAAAGCTAGTCTAAAGATAGAACGTAGTAGAGAAAGTGTACTAACGCCGTAAAATTCAGGACGCGAGCCAACTAGGCTCGTCCACAAGCTTCCTTACGTTTTCAGCTGTTGCGAAATCGTAGGACAACGGGAAATCACGCCGCCACGTCTTTCCTCCTTGCAGCCGTTCTAAAAAAATTCAATCAAGCGCGCTCATTCCCCAACGGCTATCTTTAGCGAAATTCGGTTCCTCAGCTTTTTTTGCAACCGAACGTTGAGTTGGATTAAAAAGGAGCACAGCCCGACCGGAAAGTAAGCCGCTAAAAAGCGGAACGTGACGAACTTGCTTTCCGCTGATTTAACGTCCATGATAATGAAGACGACCATGCTAAGCGAAGACGCCCAACGACGCCCGCCAATACATGCCGTATAAACATAGAGAAGTCTCTCTACACATATCAGAGCTTCATGTATGCCGTTATGCAAGCCCGTGTATCATCGAGAACGCTTTCGCGCCATCATCTTGTGTGAAAATGCAATGGCGCTGCGAGAAAAGGGCACGCAGCTAGCGCCACAGAAAAGCGAGAGCGAAAAACAGAGATGAAACTTACTCGGCTGACGTAATTAGTTTAGTTTTAGCTCTCTTTCTCTCTCAAACAGAAGCTACGAAAGTGTCTGCGAAGCAAGCAAAATGAAGCTAACTACAGGCGGTTTACCCATTTCTGTAAATGTTGCAATATGTTACGTAACCGTGCTTGCGTAGTTGCGCGATGCGGGACCGATGCTCATCCGCTGTGCAGAGATCAAAGTTTATGTCTAGAGGGGCGTATTCTCCAGGTAATGAGATTAATCAAAATAGCAAGCTGACGTAAGTACAGGTTAACACCACGTTTTCTCTCGGGGTGACGTAGCACGAAGGCTTACTGCGCTCCTCAGCGAGCCTTATTAGCCGGTGTCATAGCCCTCCAGTCGATGTTTGTCACCGTTCCACGTCGGGTCAAGGGGCTTTCTGGTTTGCAGTTCGGATAGTTTTGGGTTCCGGCTTGACTTGAATCGTCGTGATTAAAAACGGCGGACACCGAACGGACAGCACCGATAGTCCAAGGTGACCAACAGCACCTTACCATTATTACGCAAAAAACCGTCTATAAATAAACAAGTAAATCGGCAAAGCCGAAAAGGCATCCTGCCATGAAGCACAAGTAGCGAAGACGCTAGCAACACGAACTGCAAGGTTTTTGTAAATGCTTAGCGAACACTGAATATTCGGCAATGTTCTGCCATTTACTTAAAGTAATTTTTGAGGGGGAAATCCCAGAACGACCAGTAAGCCTCCTTGTTGCTCGCTCCACTCGCTTGGCAGGATGCAAAAGTCATTTGATGTAGCAAGAAGTTTTTCCAACTTTTCATGATTGTGTCACTCTCGCGAAGAAGCAGAAGCACGCGCTCGAGCAAAACAGCAGGGCTGTTTACAGGAAGCTTAATAATATCCAGCTCAACAGGAACGATTTATATAACGTCGCAAATTCGTCTCTCGTGATCGTTAATTGCTGCAGAGTGATACAGTCACGTCTGTCTATTCTATTCGTCATCTACACGTTCATCGGAAGTAAAATGAGCCCCAGTTAAATTTTTATTGCCAAGAGATATAATAAAATGAATGGTCGAGGGTAATTTTAGTTATGGCACGTCACGTGCTTGTCGTGCACCTTAAAGCTTCCTTCCGATGGATAATAAAGAACATCCAGATTTAGCACGTAGACGTCGTCAGATGTAGCTATTTTTGTGCTGATATTAAGCAGAATGTGTTACACGTTAAAATGCAGGACGAAAAGCATAGTAAGCATACTCAAAAACGAAGAGAAACGTCTCTTGAAAGTAGTAATTACAAGTTTCGAAACGAGGGTAAGCCGAAGGAGTTCAACAGAACCAAAACGAAGAAGGATTGGGGAAGAAAACATAAGAGCACTTTACTCAGACATAAAAGTCTGTCGTCGAAAAAACTAACTTTCAGGATGAAATAGTGGCACTTGCAAGAACGACGTTTAGATAATATGAAGGGATCGCGTCGACGATTTATTCATCTTTTCTGTTACCTGAACAAAAGTTAGCTGATCGACGGTGGTACGCAGAGAGCTCTTAGCAGGTATACGCACATAAATCGCATGCATAGTGCAGCAGTTTAGCTGAAAGGAAAAGTTAATCTTCACCGAGCAAGCTGAGCAAGCTTTGCTTTTTCTGCGGACGTGCTACTACACGAGAGTGGGAGAGCGTTTAGCAGCACACTGCAGTGCAAAAGATTCGAGCTTAGCGCTTCATTGCTCCCGTCGTCAGCACGCAGACGACCACCTGCATGCATCTCAATTGTCTCTTTGTTGTGTTCGTAATTACGTATGAGCATCGCGCAAATCGAGCAGCTAGTCACACAATGGTTTCTCCTTTGAAGCTGAAGCACGCATTTTCGTTTTCAGTGGGATTTGGCTACGACATCGACATTTCTTACATTGCTTACAAGTTTGCAGGTTTGAACAAATACTGGGCAGCTTTGCTTGATGCGCAGGTGCAAAATTTTTTCACTATGCTTTCAAAGAAACGCGGAGTAAACGCAAGTAGACAGTGTGCTGGTAGAAGACGTCATTTTTAAGATACTAGGAAATAAGCCCGTCGGGCTAGGAACGATCCCTTGTCCCCATTAGCTTGTGGCTTCGTCTTCCCGTGAACCGACCACCAAGTAGAGCCTTTACAAAAATGAAAAAGTTCTCGACCCAGGTGGAACCTGAACGCCCGACTTCCCGCATATTAAGAACAACATTCTATGAGGTTCCGGTATCCGGTGGACACGCTGACAACTTATGTACTGATTTAAAAATTTTTGACACTTTGCCATACATTTTCGACACTTAATTACGCCATACACGTCCCTCTGAGACACGACGTCACACATATTATGCATGTCATGTTTGACATACCAGGCAAGGTTGAGCCCGAAGCAGCTTATTTGAATCTTTTACTTGCCATAATCGCATCTAGATACAAAGACCATAAACAAGAGACCCCCAAAATGTCTAATCGAAAAGTGGCAAACGGAAAAATATAGATTAGCTCACCAGCTAACTCGCATAAACTCAGTGTACAGATCCTGCCTGTACACAGTTTTACAGGGCTATCTACAGAATTAGATAATGATGCACGTTCTAAGCACAGTACGTCTTGCGACTGCTATACGCGCTATAATCTTCGATACTCGAAACTATCACGTTACTGCTAAATGCGCAGAGTGCTACAGGTACATAAACATCAGCAGTGGACCGAAACGAAGCTAGAAATCGTAGTCAAATTACACAACCGTCCGATAAATCACGCGATGAGCGATCAAAGTTAGTACTGGCCATCGTGTTCGATGCCGCACCAATAATCGAGCCGGTGCTTCGTTGACCAACGATCGCTAGTGTGCGTTCAACGAAGTTTTACATTTTTCGGCTGTGGCAATGGCGAGTGAGCCTCAATCGTTGTCACCCTTCACCATGCCGATTTTCGAGGCCATCTTTGTGACCTTGTTCACGACGCCTTCTTGTGCGAGGTTTATGCACATAGCGATAAGTGCCATGCCGAAAAGTAAGTAGACGGAGCAGATCACAAGCTTCTCTTGTGCGTTGCCGCTGTCGCTACGAATGGATGCACCAGGTACCTGAAAAGATGGACAAAACTTTAAACAATTGATTTAAAGGGGATGAAGAGTCCCACAATAGGCGATTCTACGGGTATTTTGGATGATTCAGAGATGATTCATTGATCTAAGATGATTTATGGGTCTCAGATGATTCAGAAGCTATATACTTTGGTTCAACTTCCTGGTTCTCGCACATATTATAGTGCAAAGCAAGAAATTTCGAATCTACTAGATATTGTTGAGTGCCGCTGAATCATAGGGGAATATCTAAACTTCGCTAGAAGTCGTTTCAAATGATGAACTTTGATTTGAAACAGCCCGAGTAAGCACTCGACGTCTGTGTCCAGAATTATCGATGAAGATCTCTATCGATCGCTAATTATTGGTGAATGCATTGAGTGTAATCGAACTTCGGTAGATTTCGTTGTGTGTAAACGAGTGTAGTATCAACTATTGTTCAATGAGTATCGTTGCGGAGAATCGAATAATTGACAAACATAACCACCGTGCGATGAATTTCATTATCTACGAGTTTCCAGTTATCGATGAATTTCGTTAAGTTTCAATTAATTTTGGTGAAGAGCATAGAATCATTGACGAATCTAGTTGTGTATTCGATTTTTCGATTAGTTTCGATTAGGTAATCGGTTTCACTATAAAGTATCTCTAATATCATAAAAGCTTCGACAAACTTCGTTGCCACCCTCGAATTTCGCAATTATCATCGGTCATCCGATGAATCTTGTAACAAAACACAGAAGAATCGATGTATATCGATAGCTAACCAAACGTTCGACATATTTGGTTAGCACGCCTTTGTATCGAAAATTCATTCGTTAAATTGCGTTGAACAGAATCGTCCACAAAGTTTGTTAATATAATCGAATCTTTGATGAATTTCGTTGCAAGTCATCGAGTAATCGATTTCACTTATCGATATTATCGATTCCTCAATGGCAACGTTAACGTTACCGAACGTTCGTCGGATTCCGCTCGTTGCGGATCATCGAATCATCGATGAATCTCGCTGGGCGTTCACTAAATCTTCGATCAACCTTGTTACCGATCACTGAATGTGTTCATAACTTTGTTGCAAAAAGTTTAGTTTGGTTGGACTACCGAAGTTTGAATGAGTGGAAAGTTGACTATATAGGATACTGGAACTATTCATATGGTGTGCAATGGATACTTACAAAATCACCAAACCCGATGGTGGTCAGCGAGATGAAGCAAAAGTAGAAGCCATCGAGAAAATCCCACTTTTCCCAGACGCAGAAGAGGACAGCACCGGCGACGAGGTAAACGGTCATGGCGAGCAGCGACATCGAGATAGGCACGGAAATCTCCGAGTAGTGGACCTGCTCAACGCCAGAGCCCTTGAGCGACGTGCGATCGTCGATAATGTCCATCCGAATCTCCTCGTCGGCAGCACCAGTGCCGGCAAGGTCGAACGAGTCCTGACTAAAATCCGGCCTCATCTTGTCGCGACCGACGTCTTCGGCAGTGGCCGCACCACGCGGACTATGGTATGACCGTCCAGAATGTCGACTACGCGCCGACGAAAGCGAGTTCTGACGTTTAAGGCTTTGTTTCACTTGCGCGACAGCCACTGCGGCAGCGGCGGCGGCGGCGTGCTTTCGTCGATACGAAATGATAAGGCGCCGCTTGAAGAGTAACGCTCGACTGTAGACGAACTTGAACACTTTTGCCATCACGTCACCAATGTTCGTCAGGAAGAGAAGCATCAGTGGAATCCCAATGATGGCGTACACTATTGTCAGTCCTTTGCCAAAATACGTTCGGCACGCGATGTGGCCATAACCTAGAGGAAAAGATACCTCAAAATCTTAGCATCACCATCCAGGCCAGCTAAATGGTACAGATACTATTTGTACACAGCTCAAGAAGCACTTAATTCAGAGACTCCAAGAGCAAGGCCAGGCTGCTTCTGACCCAGGCCAACAGCGTTTTTGTTTGAGCTTTCTTTCGGAAATTCACTACTTTGTCTATAGCTTCAGCAGCTGTTCAACTACATATGGAAGTTTAACTGCCTCAAAACTTGCACGATGCTTTGTCGTTCTGCGATTATCAAGGGGACCCTGTGAATGACGTGTTTGTGCAGAAGCAGAGACGCGCCTGTGGCTCATCTTCTAGATCTCATAAAAAGAGCTGGAGGATGATTCCTCTTCGCCTTTCCGACGTCATCAACCGAAATTGTTGCGTTCCACTTGCGCGAAGGCGAAGCGCGAGTCAAGTCAGCTGTACACGTATTGTACGTATCAGCTTACAGCCGCCACGGCATGTGGCTCATCAAGAAGGCAGGCGGATCGACTGGGACGAGCCACGTCTTGGAGAGTGTCATTTTTGCGATCTCGAAAATAAAATAGATCGTCAACTGAACTCAAATATCTATCAGTGTCTTGGGAGATGCGCGCTTGCGCAGAAGTTTCAAAAACTCTGCTGCCCAAACTTCTAAAACCGAACGAGAGAGTTTTCTCAACCCAACGATAAGCTGCCGTTTCGAGCCCCCTTCGGATGACGAAAAAAGAAAATCAGAAGAAATTATTCGCAGGCTTTTCGCTCCCTTCTAGCGAGCAGTGAGGCTTGAAAAAATCAAAGAGCCTTGTTGTTTCATTTTAAACGAACCACTCTGGTCGCTTAGATTGGCGCTTCAAACCCATCGTTCGCTGAAAAAGGCCAAATATTGACTTTTCCCCTCCTCGATCCCGCCGCACCGCCTATCGCTCGGCAGAAAACAATTCCGAAAAAGCCTGACTAAGCACCACATAAAAGCTGCTGAAAGAAGATATATGTATACTCGCTGCTCGGGAACAGCGTTATCTCCGAGCACATGGCTTCGAACAGACGACTGACAGGTGAATTTGTACGGTTAGGACTCCATGACGTAAAGAGAGCGTTATGCTTGGAAAATGCCCAAATTTGGACACGTATACTTTTCCTTTCCAACTTCAACCATCCCAGCTACTGAGCAGGTTGAAATGTTGCAGCAAAGAATACAAGCAGGTAACATGAATGAACACTACTGAACCCAATATTTGTCTACGGAGAGTATAGGTGTGGAATTCAATTGGTGCAGTGATTCCCTTTCCTCCTCTTCGCCGTCATCTAAACAGAAGGCTACAACACTTTACTTGTCTCTGTCATAGATTACGCTGGTTGAAGCTTAACTATTTCCAATAATATCCTAAAGTACTTGCAGCTCAATACTTTTCATGCGAGGCTTCTACCTACTTGACTTTCCTGTACCAAACTGCTAGCAATAATTGTGGTTACATTCATTACTATGGAATTAGCGACAGCCAAAACAAAAATTTTCAGAATGGAATAAAATGCAAAAGCCGTCCAAAATTAGTAAAAATCGAATCAAATCGATTGCGCCGATTTGATGTACTCCGATTCCTTTCGACCGAAGCTAATATTGACTGTGCACACCCACATATGACGTCACTCGCACGCATAGCGCATTGAGACCTTTGAAGTGAAACTGCGTGTGGGCTAGAAGCAGCGAGCCCTCCAACTTACCGATAGTGGTGATGACTGTGAGCGAGTAAAGGAAGGCACCAGAAAATGTCCACTGGGGATTCTCCTCTGTGTCCTTGCCGTCGTAGCCGCCCCGAATGGCATCGTACAGCGTAGACTTAAAGTCGCTAATCTGCGCCATCACGTCGTCTCGCCATCTTGGTTCGTACAAAATGTTCAACTCGTACGTTGTCTCCCAAATCTCGTCGATCGCCGTCTCTCGTTTCTTCACGACGCGCTCCTGAATTTCGCGTTCCTTCGGACGCTCGATCGCACGGAAAATGATCGCTCCGAGCACCGTGTAGCCAACGACGAGTGCACACAGACCGACGTGGCTGAACATGAATGCGATCACTTTGCGAATCGCGTTGATCACTCGCTGCACCTTCGTTCGTCGTCGTCGAGCCATCTCCAGCTTCTAGTGATGTTCAGGGCACAGAACCCAAAGAAGTTTATCTCGCGGCTAACCAACTTGAGCTGGCACAACTGTGGTGACTATTGCGATAACATGTTGTTCAAGAAAGCTTATATGCCCGCAAGTGCAGGGCTGCTTTTCACTCCACCACTCCTTTGCGTTCCTGGCGATACGCCAAGCGAAATTCGGTTAATTCACGTCGAAGAATGGGGTTCCACGGATCGTTAGCTTCTATGAGTTATCTATTACTGTGAACAAACAGAAAGCACATTTTTTAAGCTTCGCGTGGAGTGACCAAGTCGTGCACAGCTCACGAAAATGTGGCGGCTGCTGGAGAAAAATCAATTTAGAAGCTGGAGAAAATTTTAATTAAACGCATTACTTTCTGGCCGGACGGCGCCGTGAGGATCCGTCTGGCTTCAAAGCTTATTTGATTGCGCAGAAATTTTTTTGCCAAGCAGAGCTGAACAAAAAACGCGTCAACCTCAAGCGCAAGCGAAGAAGCTGCTGCTGGAGAAGTTTGGGGAACTTGAGGCAAAAATGGAAGAGGAAGCAGCGCGTAAGCAAAGCCGCGAGACGCCGGCCGATGAGCAGCAAAGTCAGTCCGGCACTCGAGTATTGTACCGCATTACACACAATATGTTGCGTAATTTTTCTTTGCCGTCTTCTCTTCTGCCAATTGATCCAAACATGGTTCTGCTAGCTGCGCACGACCAAATTCCAGCGCACGCCGCGCACACGCCAAACTTCCTTTCCGTGGTCGGACGTTTGCGTTTCCCCATTTTGCCCCTCGCGCGTGCGTTCGGCCGGCACACGAACGCGCCGCCGTTCTGGATTTTATTTCAGTGATATTGGGTCTTACGTAATGCAACCAAAACACGTAGAATATGCGGAGGACGAAAACGTATCGGCGCCGGCCGCTTGTTGCCGCTCCTGAATGGAAGCAGATTGCACTTTGGCTGCAAAAAATCCGGCGGGCCGCAATCGTGTCTAATGGATGAACGGATAGAAGCGCGAAAACCAAGTGCTGACCACACGCACGCGCAACGACGGATATGGAAATAGACCACACGACACGCGATGGCATAATATTCATAACGTCTTTGTTAGCAGCGTTGACCGCAGTGTCTAGATCCGAGATTGCTCGCTGGGTCGCTCTTTGAGAGATCCTATCGCGAACCCTCTGACTTCAGGGAGCAATTAGCGTTTAGCTAGCTCGTTTCGATTGGCAGTGTAATGAACTAGCTGTGGTGACGCTCTGGCGTATATCACACGACGACAGAGTAAGCAGCACGTAGGCTTCTAGGGAGACAGCATACATCGAAGGGTATCGAATCTTCTGTGCTTCCTATAATATACGATGCAGGGCTTATGCCAACCAGAAGGCGTCTTTCGACTTATTACATCGACGTCGAGAAACATGTCCAGAACTCGGGCAGGGTTTGCCCGAACGGTGCTAATGGTAGTTATAACACGGAATCGTCTAACTGATCGAAAACCTGCTCGAATGTTTTTGTAATCCTTCCACTCAGAGCCGTATTAGGCCTCGGGAAAACTCTTCAAGTTTTAGTTAACAGCCTTGGCTGTAGATAGTAACTGGCAAAGTTGACGGCATGCACCCGCATTTGACTGCATGCCTATGTGCTCCGTTGGCCGGTTGACGTATCTGAATTATGCATTGGCCTGTTTCGCGCCAAACACTAACTTGCTAAGGTAGGCAATAAATTCTTATAACAAAGTTCTAATTCCATTAAGCCTAATTAGCCAATGGTGCTAGTTTACCATTCACACACAGACGTGTCCACCAATGAGGGCAAACAATGCCAGGCGAGGTTTATAAAATTCAAGTCACTGCGTTAACACATCGATACCAGCTAAAACTATTACTAAAACTAACAACATATCATCGCTGTCATGCTTAATAGTAAAATTAGATTCGCAGTGTCAACTTCAATTGTCAAACTCTTTTTACAACTCTGGTATGCCATCCAATGGCACCTACAGCAGTTGAAGTGGCACCGGCAGACCCCCAGCGTTCTGCTCCAGTGCTGGTGGAGCCGCTTGGTTCTGCTCCGGATAACTCATCTCATCTTGATGTCTTCTAGCCGCGGTGGCGTCACGTCCGAGAGAACTTCCTGCTCGAGTG
>JAQGBB010001477.1:0-13353 GCA_034691745.1 Prismatolaimus dolichurus
GTATTATGTGCTAATTTATAGCTGCTATAGAGTAATTCCGTTTCAAATATGGTAGCAGTGCACATGGCCTGCATAGAGAGTAGTATCACAATCTCAAAATCGCCATGTTGAATGTAATTTGATGTCGATAGTTCTCAAAGAACGCTGAATATTGACGAACGAAAAATGACGGAGAAGTGGCGGAGATGCAGTTTGAAATGAGCAGAACTATCGATAGCAAGGTACCGTTTTACGAGATTGTGATACTCTCCATAAAACGACTGCGTTGCACCATCCACACATCTCAGTCTCGATAACAAAAAACCGCATTTAGAGTTTCCGGTATCATCAATCGCCGATTTTACGAAACGGCGATTTTGAATGGCAGGCAGAAGTCCCCCTCTAAATTGTCCTTGGGGCGACTGGCAATGTTAGTGCAAAAACAATTCAAAACGCGGAAGTGAATTTTTCGGTAAATACGCAACCAGTCTGCAAGTTTTCGATGCACACGCATCAGGGATTTTCTGTCTCTCGATCGCCCACGTTCTTCGCGATTCGTGCCAATTTTCGTTTTCACGCAAAAAGTTGAAGTATAACTTGCTAAAGCGCCCTCCTGAGCGACAGGCAGTGATTTGAGGGCTTAACCCGCTCGTCCTCTCTAGATCGCCGTATATAACTGCTCGAGAAAACTATTGTAACTTTCAACCTAACGTTCACGAATACTTCATGATCCAAAAAGTTGATTAATTTCGATGAAGTATATTCTGATTTCTGACATGTTTGTGTCTTTGTCAATCTAACATATAACTGCAACCATTAGGCAGCAGCACAGTTACAGCGCACTGTCAGCCTCTTCTGTCCAAGCTATCTGATTCCTGAATCTAACCATCACAGAACAGCGATAACCCGCCCAATCCCGCGCGAAGATAAATAACAAGACTTCAGACATTTCGACTTCAGCATTACTTTAATTAGAAACAAACGCAAACATGTAATGCAATACATAATAGAGACCAACTCCGTTAAAGCTGGCTGGCTCGTGGCCTATATAGCAGACAGACAAATCAATAACATACGCACATAATCGCAAAATGGCCCATCCCGTCAACTTACACAATTGATATGCATCTATCACCCCACACAGAATACGTCCCGCATTACTTCGCCATGGTCTACACGCACAACAGCTAAACGCAGACATACAGCACTATAACATCTCCCACAAGAGAACCACCACTTCGAAGGCCATACAAAGAGAGATGCAAAATCGGTAAGAAACGAAATACATAAATTGCAAACGCAAAAGTCTACATGAGCAACCTCGCAACAAGAGTAAAACACGTACACCTGTCGGTAAGGCAGTGGGCAAAGCAGAATGCAACTCAGTTGGTTCGGCGCTCTGCGGCAAGCACAACACAATGTTGCCCACCAGCCGCAACCTGCACAACGTCATAACCGTCAAGATGCTTCGACTCAACACGTCTCGGAGCCAGCACAAGTCGTTCATCATCGGTCTCCATCGGTCCAAGTCCCAACTCCGCACTGCTGTTAAACCCCCACGAATAGAGCGTGCCTTCAAGGAAAACAGACGCATACGTCGTAGTACACAGACTGTACACAAAACGTTTATATCCAACGAGTACCCATTAAAACCAAAAATCAATAATCTCCCGCAAAACAAGCGCAAAGACACTCACCATCCACGCCAACACAAAAAGAGCAGCCCTGATTCGCCGAAATATCGACCGCCCTGACCCCACCATCGGGCATCAATCGCACTTCAAGTGGCTGCGTCACAAAAGGTTCATCCATCTCTCGTCCCTGTCCTAATCGACCATCATCGGCTCGTCCAAGCGCGAAAACCTTGCCTGTAGAACCAAACAAACAAATAAATTAAAAAACCCTCGAGCAACAAACGGTACCAACCCCTCACCCGTAGAAGCGTCCAGAGCAAGCACATGATGTTCTCCAACAAACTTGATCCAATTGCGACCCACAGCAGGAAAAGCGGGAGTTGTAATCGGATAGAAAATTTCAAGTCGATCATCATCTCTCGGTACAACCCCTATTAAAAATTACCCGTCATCGCATTGTGCTACGACAGAAAAACATCGCAAGCATACCAAGTTGTCTCCCGTTGTTCTGTCCCCAAACGAGTATCTCGCCTTTGGCAAACGTCTTTGCAATCGAGCAATAACCAAAGGCCCAAATATCGACGACCTTCTCCCGTAAATTAACTACACCTGGCACCAGCTGAGCACCTGTGAAAATAGTTCTCTCATCAAAATAGTAAAAATCACCCCACAAAAACATCTCTTACTTTCGTCCGAATGTCGTGTGTCGAAACGCGTCGTGATTCTCCCCAGCTGACCACACGCGCCCGAACCGACACTCAAAATGCGACCCCGACAATCGAGCATAAGTAAGTGATGATTTCCACTCGAAATCTTCACTATCGGATAAAAATCCGCCGCCTTATTTGGAACGCAAATCGGCGTCAACTCTCCACAGATAGCCGGTCGCGTATCTTTCGTCAAACCAATAGCGGCATCTTTATTCTACAAAGAAAACGCATTTTACAAACGAAAATAAGACAAGACATAGAGACCAACATTAAAACATTGACTACGTCCCCTACACGCACATCGTACAGTACATAAAGCACATACCCTAAACGCTCCAACCGCCAGAACAGCGCCCTTGCTCGTCAGAAACGCCGTATGCGAATCGCCAGCAGAGATCGCCACAATCCCACCATACTCCTGTATCACCTGCGTACTAATCGGAATACGAGTCGGCGTAAATACCGTCTCTTCACCAGCAATGCCCAAGCCATTTCCGTCATTGCAGCCACACAAATAGACCTTCAAGTAAGACGTCCAAACTACATTTCAGCAAAGTGAAACAATCCAATTCACTCACATCCCCATCAGTGGTAAGAAACACCGTATGAAGCGCACCCGCCGCAATCTGTCGAATCTTTTTGCCCGCAGGAAATCCGTCATCAATCCGACGCGGTTTGGACGACGCACTTCTGCCATCACCATGTCCCAGCTGCCCACACCCGCCCTCTCCACACGTGAGAACAATATCACCAGACCGAACATCGCTCGTCTGTTTCAAGTCTAAAGCGACGACAATTTCATCTGCACGTCGAGGCAACTGACGACGCCTTAGCCGTGCACTAGACAGACGTCTCTGATGCCACATGCACGCACGCATGTGCACACTACATGAACATACATGAACGTACCTTCCCACACGAGACGTAACTTCTTCGGTTGGACGCCACGCGCGGTCCCATTGTTTGAGCTTCCTGCTGCGGCCTTTGTTGCTGCCAGTGGAGGGGCACGCCTCTTTACTCCTGCACAACAACGCATGCACGCTGCAGGCATGACAAATCAATATTGAGTATCATGCGTTAGCGGTCTCTCAAAGTGTCAAACGACAACAACGAAGAACTAGACAATACGTTACGTCGTATAACACACTCAGGAGTGCCCACACTATTTTTTGAGTGAAGCAAAAAACTTTGACGTCCTATAACTCCGTGTAAAATGAACGGTAGATTTGAACTCCTCAAGTGCTACTCTGGACCATTTCAGCGCCAAAAACAGAAAAATTCTGCGCGAAAATGAAGCATGCACGTATAAAGTTAACCGAGCAGAGCGTTGTTTCATTCTAAACTAAAATCTGTGTGCAAAAAAAGCTCTTTTCGAGCAGATTTTCTCAACCACGTTGATTGAAGCTAAAGCTCCCTGCCTCACCTGCCGTTCCTCCAACTTCCGTCTTCTTTCGCTTAACGCCAACATGGTCCGGATCGTTTCCAGATGACCGTGCAGCCGTCACCTCAACAGCGTCGTCATTATCACCACCATTAACTTGCTGACTGCCCGACTGAGCCTCGTTATCAGTCGATTGCACAACTTCTACCTCCGCCGCTTTCTTTCTCCGCATCGATTTACGAGGAGGCATTTCCACGATTAGTTCTCTCCTGTTCTAACAAATCGAAAGCAGTGCACCGTTAGCAAACGATGAATTAACCCACACGAAAAACTGGCTTGGGAATGAAAAACAAATGTCACCTACCTGCAGCTACTGTCTATGCTAACGCACAAAACAGAAGCACTTCAGTGCACACTCACTGTCGCCAAAGGCGGCGAAAGCTGCAACATTAACTGCTCAACCATTGAACACGTTCTTCAAAGCAACCTTTATATATCAATCAGTAGATACGCTAGTCGGTCCGTTAGTATAGTACAACGATGAAGCACAATTCCCTGTCTCGAACGGACAACATCGTTTGGGCCAGTCGCAGAGTGCACGCACGTATGAGTCCAAATCAGAAGCAAATGAGCGCGACAGTGGCCATCTTGCAGTACCGGTAGACAAGCCTCGATATACCGTACTAGTAATGTCCATGGTGCCAGCCAATCACTTCTGCGAGTATCCCGCGCACAAGGTTCGAAAGCAGCCAGCCAGTGAACGCATCGCAGTCTGCGTATTCACGCATTGCACGCACTCAGTGAGGCACTTGTAAGCACAAATAAAAGCGTGAGAGCTGCGAGAAAACAAGAAAGAGTCCAAGACGAAAACAGAGAAATAGAAAACACTAACCGCACTGTCATTTTCGATTAAACTCCCTCAAACTTTGCTCAAGCAATACATCTACAGAGAATGAAGTGCAAAGGAGACGAACATCACAGAAATAAGCCAACACAAGCCAATATCGAGGTCAGCTCACACCGACGCTTAGCGTGCACGCACACGCTCACGTTGACGAGCACGCCTATCGCTTTCAGTGCGCAAGAACCCAATGAGAGCAGGGGGACATCGAATCGAACGTGCAGCAACAGTATGTAACCAGTCAGGCTTTTTTCTCAACTTTTCTATTACACCATCAAATTGTTGCTACAACAATAAAACCGTCCGATACAGGGTGTCCACGCGGGACCCAGTCAAAATACCGGACACAAGTGGCCAAATTCCGCTACGTAAAAAGCATAAACAAAATTTTTCACACCATTTTGATAAAAAATTTTTCCGAATTTTGGAAAAAATATGTAAAATTCTTAATTTTTATAAAATTTAAAAAATTGTCATTTTAAAATTTCTTGCAAAACCAGTTGACTCCCAGGCCAAACACTCCCCGATTTCCCGACCCTACCGAAGCGCAGACACCCCACAGCGCCACATCGCCAACCGCAAAAGAAAGTGCAAGTGCATCAATCCAAGTCACGCACGCCAACAAATACAGTACGCAAATACGCCCTTCACTCATCCGCCTTCCAATAACGAGCCTAGCATCCGCACAAGTGCATCTCCACCACTCTCCACACAAACCTCACCTGACTTGCTGCGACGAACCCTGGCAAATATCATCAGAAGCGTCCATTATAACCGCGAACTTAAACGAACACTCTACATAAAATACAGTACAATACAACTTAATCATAAGAGCAATGTCGGAGCTTGCACCAGCGAGCAGCAGCTAGTTTCCATCGCCTTCGGGCAACTCAACAAAACGTGACTGCTGCGGTAACCTCTGTGCCGGTGCCTGTTTCTGTCCACCTTTCGTACTTCCAGACGCCCAAGCAGGTCGAAAACCATGAGCATTTTCGCTCGCTTCCAGCTTGAAAAACAAACTGCATTAAATTTGCTCGCGTAATAATTAACAATCGGCCAAACCGTTGTCGATAGTTTCGACGGTTTCATTTTAACATCATCCGCAGTATTCTGATGCTGACCGCCTTTATTCCTATAGTCCATCGACGTGTCGCTTCCACGTCCTGCAAACAGTACATCAAGTACTGTACGTCAAGCCACAATATGCGCTAGCCAATTCCAGCAAGAAATATGACCCCATACATGCACCGTCAACAAGTCAATTCCAAACATCAGCAAACGCGTCACAATGCTGAGCAACCCTTCATCGAAAACGAGCTCCATCTGACCGCTCTCGGCACCCAGACCCCAAGCATTGCTCGCCGCGTTCTGACGCATGCGCAGGCTGCGCTGCCATCGATCTGCCCACCCCAGTGACTACTAGTACTCGTATAGCATATACATACTGTACATCAGCAAGTAATTGTACGTATGTATACTGTGTGTATGCATTCTAATATCTACAAACGCACTGTACGGTACCCACCGCCTATGTATGATGCGTACACCAGGGACACCGATAGAACCCAATGAATTTTCATTCATTTTTAATGGATTTTCATTGTAAAAAGTCATTTCTCTCATTTTTTCGTCCTAAAAAACCAAAAATTTCTCCTTTTTTCAACCCATTGGAAACCCACCCCTCAATCGCCCCCTCGACACGCAAAGCCTACCTTTATAAAACGGTAGTCCCCTTCCTCCTCCCGCTCCACCACGCCGTCCGCCTTGTCCTTGCTCTTGTGAAAACCTCTGCCGAGGTCCACCCTGTTGTTGTTGTGCAAACTTCTGTCTCTGTTCCAGATCGAACTGCGCGCGTGCTTCATCCAATTCGTACTCCCTCAACTGTGCTTCCCGATGAACTTCAGAGATCGTCTTCGGCGCCGCCTGTTGCGCCGCGAGATTCAGATGCGTTGTTTGCCAGCCGTTCTACACACACGTACTACATACACACCGCGTACTTTGTGCAAGAAAGAAAAAAACAACGACAACGAGTAATAGTCGCCAAAAACAACATGCACATCTCCCCCCATCAAACCTGACGCAATTCGAGCACATCTTGAATAGCAAACTTGAGTCTCTTCGACATATCACCCTCCTTAGCAAGCTTCTCCAACTGAACAAACACTGCCTCAATCCACGGCGTTGTTTTCGTATCTCGCCCCTACAAACACCTTCCAAAGTTAGTCCACTCCATCCACATCTCTGAAGCCATTTAATTTCCATCGCCAACCCACCACAAATTTCCCACCCGCCAATCATCCCAACTTGTATCAACCCACGCGATTATTCATATAAATATCAAAGCTTCTCACCTGCGCTTCTTCTTCGAGTTTCTTGCCAATCACTTTCAGCAAATTGCACAAACACTCCAACGCTTCTTCGTCGTCTTCGCCACTCCGTCGCCACAGTATGTTAACACACGCTTTCATAATCGATGAAGTCAACATCTGCAAGCGATAGAGCTCGCCGACAAACCTACAAAATCAAATGCAAAGCATAAGCACCCGTGTCACTGACACGTAGAAGCTTACACATGTACTAAAGTTTTCTGTAAAGTAAACTTTACTCGTTAACCTCAGGGTCCTTGGGCCCACGAACTCGCACAGGTCAGAAAATAAGATCCAGGGTCCAAAAAAAATGAAATGGTGAGGCAAAAAGATGGCTGCGAGACCCCCAACGTGGCTGACACATACCACCTACATAACTACACAGTACCACGTATGTATTGTATTACTACACATGTACTGTACATGCATGTGCATACTGTACGTACAACATTCTTCCCGTCAGTCTTTTCCCAGCCAGTCCATGCACGTACTTAATAGTGTTCAGTTGTCGACGCTTCATCGCAGACTTCTTTTCATCCAGCTTGTCTTGTAGTTCCTGTTTAGCTTCGGGCTAAAACATAGCAATTCGTAGCAAAACTTGTACATAATAGCGTACTGCACACATATGAGCTCCGGCATAAGAATCAAGCCAGTCTGTTGCATTTTCCATAAATTTTTTCCAACTTTACAACCAACCACACAGCTCGAGTTCGACAACTAGAACCTGAGAGCTGAACTGACCTACTCAACTTCACGCGACAGTACAGAAAAATACCACAACCACAACATTCCCTACCGTTTCCGCCCCACAAATAGCCTCCTCCATCTCCGTGATAATCCGCTGATCGTCTTTCGGTTTCTGCTCAAACTCCGTCTGGCACTTATTCAAGATAAGTCTGACCAAGAGTGGTAGTTTCGATTGATCTTCTTTCTTCTTTTCTCCCTCCTTTTTCTACACATAACCATCGCAAACAGTGATAAAACCCCACCATGCGACAACAGCACGACCAAGCACATATATGTAAAGTCCGAACGTATTAGCTGCTCAGACGCCATGTATCACTCCCCAGAATTGTCCAACCATTGACCAGTCTAATCAATTTTCATCAGCACTTTTCCGAGGATTGCCTGACGTCGAATCGAGCTGATCACGTCTATCATTTTGACACACCGTCTTTTTTACATTCAGTCAATCTTCCAAAAAATGATGCTTAACCAATGTTTGAAAACTTCCAAAAACCTCAATAGTCTCAAATCCCCCCACCCACACATACTGATTCCCCACACAATAAACTTACCCTCTGCATGTACGAACTAATAAACTTCGCATAAAGTTCACAGTAGAGCGGCGCTTCCACCGCCTTGTCAAAAAAGAGTCCAATGACCCTCTCCGCAAGCACATCATTCTGTTCGAGATCAATCGCAATCAAGTCCTCGAACAGTAAGTTAAAAGTCTCAGGCGCAAGCTTGTTCAAAATGCCTCGCACTTGTTTGATAATAGCCTAAGCAGAAAAGGAAAAACTCAACCCAACTTCACAAACACAACAGATAATGAAATAGAACTCTGCAAATCATGGGGGGAAAAAAAGGCGAAAAAATTACATCTTGTTCAGCTTGAACCGGATCAACAACAACAACTTCTTCCTTCCTCTTCGGTTTCCACGCCTGTTTCGCTTCGCGAAGCTTGATCGCTTCAGGCGGTGGCGGTGCCGCAATGACGACAGGCGGTTGCGATTGTCTTGAACGATTGTGATTCTGGTTTGCAGGAAATGTCGAACGCCCACTATACGCTGGTGCCTGAAAAAAAAATAAAAATACAATTAAATAAAATATGCACAACAACAACAACAAATTTATACATTCATATACTGTACATAAACGTCTACACACTACATTAAAAAACATTTCCAAAAAATATAGCACCCCTAAAAATATGTCCCCTACCTCCAACTACTAAAACCTCACCTTCGCCTGTGGTTTTCGAAACATCGGCGGTTGATTCGCTCCGTGTCCACTGCCAGCATCAAAACTCGGCATAAACGACGGATTGAACGTATTCTGATTGCTAACATTCCCGATGAAAGATCGAGCATGTCGCTAAACAGTATCAGTCTCAATCAATCACAACGAAAAATGAAACCCAGAAGATGCCCACCATTCCACCCGGCGACGGATGATGCGCAAGCGGCGCTGCGCCTTGCTGTCGCGTCGCAACTTCCGGCGGAATGCCACACTCAATCATCGTTGACGATCGGTCAATCAGAGAGTTTGGTAGCTCACCAATTGCTACCATATACTCTCGCGAGTAGACTTTCGTTGAGCCTTCTAGAAAGAAAATTACATTATTACGATTTGCTTTTAAATTTTAAAAACAAAGGTTAAAAAAATGAAAAAAGGGGTGATACAAGAAAGTTTTTTAATGCTTCTGCTGTAAAAAAAAAGCAAGACGGAGCAAAGTATACCACTACGTTTCATTGTGCTAATACTTTTTTAATTTTTTCCTTTTTTACAATTTTACAAGTTACAAATTTTCCTTTTAAGTTAGCAAAAGTAGAAAAGTTGAGGCAAAACATTAAAATTCATGGCGATTCGGAAAAAGAAAGTAGAAAAAAAGGAAAAAATTATCTTAAAAATAAAGGAAAAAAAGGATAAAAAAGGAAAAAATGGTCTTAAAAATAAAGGAAAAAAAGGATAAAAAGAACAATCGCAACCACGTAATACCCCACCGACGATACCGTGAATTACAGCCCACTAGACCGTACATAATAAATGCGCGGTGCAATCCCGAGAGCAGCACGACAAACTATTCAAGCGGCTAACGCTTCCCTCTTGATTTTAGCTAACGCGAGACCGTCAAATTTCAGATCACCCACGCAAATTTTCCACAGCTATTGCCAATACCCACCATTCAATTCGAACATCCTAAGCCGATCGAGTAATTCGGATCTGAGCGGCGGCGTTGACGCTGCGTCGTTTGCGTCACCGGCACAACGACCCGCGTCCGCGTCAGAAATGGACGGCGTTGACGCGCGACTAGAGCTCGCTTCGCCACCGTCATCCGGACAAATCGGATCCTCCGACATGTCTTTCGTAGGCGACACAGTGTTCGACTCTGGACTGTCTGCAACCTAGAAGAAAGCGTCCAACGAACACATCCTAGCATCAGCAGTTAGCCCGAGTGCCGTGAGTGGGTGCGTCGACTAATTGGTTGCGAACCCCGATTTGAAATGACCCAATTGGCACTTCTACCCTACTTCTCCCACAAATTGGAACTTTCGGGGAGAACTCAAGCCAGGTGAGCTGAAATGGCCCTACGCCCCGATTGCCTTCTCGCGCCCTCCTTACCGAAGACGTCGGCGTTGTAAACGCGTCCACCGGTGACTTCAGCGCGTCGTTCGCCTCGTCTGAGACGCTGCAATAGGCGCTCGAATAGACGAGCGATGAGTTCCGGTCGGCGTGCACAAAGTTCGCAATCGCCGACGTCAGCTGCGTCGATGCAAACTCGCCATCGACAAAGACCGAATCGGTCGTATCGACGGGCGCATCGGGAGCGAAACTAGAAGCCTCCGCCACCGACTCCTCTTGAGCACATTTAGGCAAAGAAGACGAGGACATCTCGGCGGCGACTGAAGGCACGTGACAATGTTGATCGACAACTAGCATGGCATCGACAGCTAAAATATAAAAGCTCGTGTTAGCTCACATCGAAGCCGAGAAGCACGCCAGACATGCCGCTCCGCAGGCCCACTAAACACGTCTCCAGAGCTTCTCAGAATACACGCACACATCGAGAAAATTCGCTCGCGTAACACATGAACAGACAAACGGACGTGCCGACAAACAACATCCATGTGCGACGTTCTTTACTCGATAGGAAGACGGTAATTACACACGCAATTATTTCACATAATTCCACTACTGACGGTTTTACCTTACGCTGCACAAACGTCTATAACTCTTTCCACTCTGCTGTACGGGGCTCGCTTTTTGCGCCCTTTTTAGTCTAGTCACTCTAGCTATTTGTAGTAGCATTTACCGTAAAACTAGCAAAAATTTCTCAATTTTATCGAAACGTTGAAAAGCAGTCAATTTTCTAATTCTGAGTTTTAGTCTGAAAATATATTTTCTCGCTATAGGAAACCTCGTTCCTAATCACCTTCTCTACTCTCACTTTCTAGCTATGAAGGTTCGCCTTCACATTCTGAGACAAAGTCGGGAGATATAAAAATTCTTGGGCCTGAGAAACGGTCATTTCCGATTGTCCCCTTCGGCGAAAGACCTACTCCCAACGACCGCGAGTCCGCCCCCGCCGGCATTCTGTTTACTTCTACTCGCCGAATATACGGGAGGTTCTCTGCAAGGGAAAACGTCAACACACCGCATGGTCGACGCACGAACACCACACAATACCCCTTGGGCGATCACCGCACACACCCCAATCTCCCGACTGCGTCATCGCCCAGAGCAAACAATATATCCCCGACTTGTCTCAGAATGTAAAGACGAACCTTCACAGCTAAAAAGTGGGATTAGAGAAGTAATTAGGCAACAACGCCTCCTATAGCGAGAAAATATATTTTCAGCCTAAAACTCAGAGTTAGAAAATTGACTGCTTTTCAACGTTTCGCTAAAATTATTGAGAAATTTTTGCTAGTTTTACGGGAAATGCTACTACAAATAGCCAGAATGGCGTCTCCGAGACCAAAAAGGACGCAAAAAGCGTGCCCCGTACAGCACGAGTGTAAGAGTTAACCTTTCTCCCCACTCCCGTGCAACGCACGCGCCTACCGCAGTTAACCGGCCGCGGTATACAAATTGAACAGCAAATCACACACAGTACACACGCAACACAAATGAACCTGTCCACGCAATCAAAGCCGGAAAAGAAACCAATCCCCGTAAGCAAAAAAATGAAAACGATCGTCGCAAAAAGCATCGATCGAGGCAGCTGACTGTCGCAGACAAGTCTACGAAACCGAGCGAAAGCGAGCAAATCTCAACGACGCTGAAGGAGCAGCACGCAAAGACAACACACAATAAACAATCTGACTAAAGATCGTGCCGCGCCGACGACTGCCCGTATGCCGGCGTCGTCGACGAGCGAGCCAGCGAAGTCTGCAAAACCAGAAATCAAACCGCTGCGACAATTCTCCGTCTGTGCGCATCGCGCCGGCTGAACAAACTAAACTAGCCTTCTTTAAAAAAATTACACATGCTTGTCGTCGCTGCTGGGCCCTACGCGCATAGGGCACGGTGGGTTGCACCTACTTCATATAAAATACGCTGCAATCGCAGCGCGACTTCTCAGGCTATCGTAAATGTCATCACAACGTTTACCTGCTTGAGTAAAAAGGTCTTTAAAAGCGTCGCACACAGACTATCAGTTTAGTACACCGGGCGAACAGCGGCGGTAACATGCCCCCTCGCAAGTCAGGGAAATACTCACAACCACGGCACCCAATCAAATTCAGCTACCGCAACGCACGTGCACGCTCACTACTTTGCTCGTGAGACGGTGTATGCACCCCAGTGCTAAACACAACACTACACGGCACCTTATGATCATCTTCCGTGTTCGGTACTGTATTACTACAGACACACATGCATCTATCTGTATACACAAAGCGGTACCAAGTTGCGTAACTTTCGCTGCTACTATTGCTCAATGCCACGCGTTGCGCAACACGCCCGCTCAGCTTCGACAACAACCCCATCTCTTCTGACGTGCGGAAGACATCCTCAACCTTGCGCAATAATGTAAGCATATGCACGCAGACCTGATTGCACACTAACAGCTCCCACGCCTGCTCCCGTCCCGCGACAAAGAAATATACATCCGTACTAAAAAAACAGCTTCAACCACCGCTGTTGCTGACGCCAGGGAGGCACAGCAAAAACTCCTATTAGCACAGCACCGGTCGGCCAAAAACACGTCGGAGCGCACAAACGAACGACGCGACACATTCCAACAAGGAAAAATACAGCTCAGAAACACCTAGTCGACTATCACTAGCTCGAGTGTTAGCTGCAAGCCCATTCACCGTGAGCTGAACAATGCTGCCAACACGACGATTGGCCAACACAATGCACATCGCACCTAGTGTCTACCACTCTTCTTCCCAAACACTCATGCCACTCAAGCGAATCTCCTCCAATGTACAACAGATCAGAATCTCCATCGTCGGCTCGCGCAGAGCGGCTTTAGCGGTGCTATTTCTCGATCACTCCATCCCTTCTCTTCTCATCTGGCCGACGCAACACACCGCACAGCAAGCACAGCTGCTCCACACACATCACACATTCAATCGGATACACTTGCTTCGCGGCAGCAGCACTCGTGCTACAAGTAAATTCGAGAGAGCGGCCAAGCATCAGGCAAAAC
>JAQGBB010001478.1:0-13350 GCA_034691745.1 Prismatolaimus dolichurus
AAGCCCGGCGAGCTCGCGTCCTTCACCGTCAAGGCGACCGAGAGCATCGAGCACATTACCATGCAGGTATGACGCATCTCCGCAGCAGTTGTCCGCTGCAGCTTCGTCCAAGTTTTTGACGTGTGACCGTCGAACTTCTGAGTGAATCCGATGTGGTGGCGTCACCAACCTGCAGAATGCGGATGTGAACCGAAGGCGAAGTGCGGGCGCTCATGCTTTAATAGGTGATGTCGCGCGGCTACATGGTGCTGAGCAAGGACCTCCGCGGGGGCGGAAAGACGATGAACATCTCGTTCAAAGCGACCTCCGAGATGGCGCCCAAGTCGCGCATCATTGTCTACTCGATTCGGCAGTCCAACAAGGAGATCCTCGTCGATGCACTCGACTTCAACGTCAAGGGACTCTTCGCTAACAATGTAGCTCCTTTTGAGGATCCTTTTTACGCACACCAGCATCATCTCTTCTCTCGCTGTGGATCTTTAGGTTTCCATTCGGACCAACACCTCGCGAGCAGAACCAAACGACACAATTGAATTCCGCGTGAAAGCCGACCCGCAGTCCTACGTTGGCCTTCTCGCTGTCGACCAGAGCGTGCTCTTGCTCAAGTCCGGAAACGATATCACGCAGGACCTGGTAGGCTCGGTGTGGGACTAGTTGCTTTGTCGAATACCCATCAGGTGCACAAGGTCGATGATATCCCCTTTCTACTGCTTTGAGGTTGAGTCTGAGATCGAGTCCTACGACACGACCGGCTCGTCCTACTCGTGGCGTCGATGGGGTCGTGGAAAGCGATCGATCTGGTGGCCATGGTGGGGCATTGGAGGCAAAGATCCGGCGACACTTTTTGAGGTTTGACATACTAATTCTCTTTTGCCCTCAGCGTTCTCAATCAGTCTCCCTCTTTGCGTGCAGAACTCCGGTGTTGTGGTGCTCACCGATGCCTACCTCTACAGCGAACCGCTTCCGCCAAGTAAGCCGTCTGCCGCTGACCTTTTGCGCACAGCCGCATGTCCTCTATACCTCTTGCTTCTGCATGCTTCTCTCTGTCCTGCTCTGTACTGTCTTCGTGTTTACGTGGAAGCTAGTAGAAGTGAGCGCACCGCACTACTTCGTGAGTGGCATTTGCATGCTTGGTTGAAGTGATGAAAAGTTTGTGCATGCATAATGTCGGCCTACTCGTATCTCACTTTGAGGATTCGTTTGTCCCGCCGTGCCCTCGGGTATCAAGGATAGAACTTTTTTTCGCTCTTTTTCTCTGTCTAATCTTCTAGTGTTTCCCCACTCGATGGACTACGCCATGATGAGTCCTCCGTCCGACGCCGATGACCAGAGGTCGGCGTCGCCCGTCGCAGCGGCGTCGGAGGTCAGGAAAAATTTCCCGGAAACATGGATATGGGCTAAGCTGAGCGCAAAGTATGCTTCTCGGTGTCGTGCTCGTGCGTAGTAGCTTCAGGACTGTATTTGGTGAAGGGCTAACGCTAACATAGCTAATTGTGACGTCTGCTTCTCGTTGAACAGTTTGCTTTCTTCCATTGACCGTCCGTCGTCGTTGACATTAACTCGTTCTTCCTTCCTTGTGCAAGGGGAAGAATCGGAGTTGTCTCATATTTGCAGTCGATTACCAGTGGAAGAAGTCTTCCAAATTCGTTGAGAACGGCCCACCGTTGCAACCGGTGTCGGCGCCGAACGGCGGGGGACGAGACGGCATGCTAGAAATCAAAACACGCTCGTTTTTCCCG
Source organism: Prismatolaimus dolichurus (assembly GCA_034691745.1). Classification (NCBI taxonomy): domain Eukaryota; kingdom Metazoa; phylum Nematoda; class Enoplea; order Triplonchida; family Prismatolaimidae; genus Prismatolaimus; species Prismatolaimus dolichurus. The sequence goes on from JAQGBB010001478.1 coordinate 1,740, forward strand.
GAAATTTTTGTCTGGTTAGCGCTCAGCGCCAGGCAAGTATGAAAACTTTGAAAAGGAAGCTAGCGGCGATGTTTGCTGATCTACAGTAGGCAGACAGAAATAACTTGCATCGTGACGTCAGGCCGTTCGCTCCCCCGATGATAAGCTTACTCTACAATATGCTGAAAATTGGCGGACCACGCAGGCGGGCGATCAAAGCTTACTTTCTGTCCAAAACAGTAGAAAGCTGAGGTGCTCATCGAGGGCTTGAGGTTATCGCTCTTCGTGCTTCGCCAAATCGACACAGCCTGTTTCAGTCGTCCGTTCTCATATTTGGCAGCAAAGCGACTTTATGTGCTGCAAAAAGCAAGCAAGCGCTCGCTGGGCTTTGCGGTGATGGACAAGTGCATTACGATAACGAGCGGAAGGAAGCTTGGTGTTCGGTTCGCTCAACAGCTGCGATGGATCGTCTGCAGCGTGCCACTTCTCGCTCAATCGCCTTCCTGTAAACGTTCGTCGCCTTTAGATGCTGCTGGACCTTCGACGGGCCCTGACACTGGCGAAAGGCCTCAGCGTGACGAGGTCCACGTGTGGTCGTTCTTTTCAGAGACGTGGCTATTTGATGACCTGCGACTCGTCAGTCCACGTGTATAAGTTGAGTGCAAGTCGCTGTTCATCATATGTCGAGTTCTTGCTTGACGTGACAGGAAGTTGATTTGGGTTTTTCATATTTTAAGTTCGGTGTTTATCAGTTTTCCCCCCATGGCGGCGGTTTGCACAACAAGCGGTTCACTTTGCACACATACAATTACATGCTTCTCATTTGGTTATCCCTTTGACCGTATGAAGCTTTGCGGTGTTGCTGACCGTAATAGTCTGCTGCTACGGAGACGCACTTGGACCGGCTAATGAGTTTGTGACTACAGGCATAATTGTTACAGACGATGAGGATGCGACCTCTACGACGACAGTGATGGCCGCAACGATGCAGATGACGCAGATTGAGAGGGGCCCTGAGTTTCGCACAGCGCCGGTGTCCATTGGCGATGCGAAAACAGGTGGCGACAACGAAGTTAGCGTGCGCTCCTACTTTCCAGAGACGTGGGTCTTTGAGGACTTACACCATCCTCGGCTGTAAGTTTCGTTCGCCTCATGCTAATCGCGTGTTAGGCGGCAGGCTTGTTGCAGCTTCCTTCATAGTCCGTTCTTCACTGATTCTCAAAGGGTTTGCTTTGAACAGAGGCTAGGTGTTTTGCAAGTCGTACAGAGAGCTTGCACCAACTGAGAGCTAGCTTGTGACGACTAGAGTTGGGGATAGTATTGCATGTCTTCTTGTTGCTCACCAGTGACTTTCATCTCACTAATATGCTTTCTCGCAGTTTCTCACCGAAGTTGCTTCTTCACTCGGTGCCCATCGTGCGAATCCCGCGTGCCTTACGTGATATGTTTGCTTTCAGTGGTGCTGTACGAACGCGCTTTCGGTGGTGCCGCGAATGGCCCATTTCAACCAGTGCCCATGATGGCTATGGCACCGAACGGCGCAGCTCCGCCGCCGCTTCCGCACCAGGCCGAGAACGCGCAGCCGGCTGTTCGACAGAACTTCCCCGAAACGTGGATCTGGAACGATATCGCTGCTGGGTGTGTGTCTAGCTGAGTCTCGCCTAAGACGCATTTCGGCAATAGGTGGACGCAGTATCAATTCGAACTTCGGTCTGAGAACGAAGCCAGGGGAAATATAGCCTTTGCAAGCGCCTACAGATAGGACTCAGTTTTCGACGTAGAAGCTGTTTAGCGGCACCAGGGCCAGAGCCTAATGAGAGCCGTTGCCGTATTCGATCGTGCGTGTTGTCCGTCGTCGATGTGTCTCTTCCCTGGACTTTCGACGTCTTCTGCTTGCATTGGGACTGGTGGTGCTTGGCGGCTGGCTGCTCCTCCGCTCAGTGTTGGGTTTCTTTTCAGTTCATTGGTACTACCGACGTGGAGGCAGGCTGATCGGAGGAGCTGATCAGGCTATGACGTTAGCCGAGCAGGCACCACCACCATCGGCGCCACGCCCGAGGACTCCAAAGGCAGAAGTGGTCGCCGTCGTTCGTAGAAACTTTCCCGAATCGTGGATTTGGAACGACCTCGTCGCTCGGTGGGTTGCTCGATGACCATTCTCATTAGCGTTTTCATATCGAGTGGCGGGCGGGTAGAAGTTAGAAGCAATGGTTGAGCACGTACGTTTCCATTCCAGTAGCACTTTGCTCGCCGCTCGTGTCCTTAGCGCTTCGATGAGAACGTGTAGGGAGTGATGGAAGAGTAGAGACCGTTGCGGAACCATGGGCGACCCTCTGTGCTTGTCCAGTTCGTCGGACTAACTACTAGCAGCTCAATGGGCGCGGGCAGGAACAGTCCAGTATAGCAATTGATTGATACCTTGCTTTTTGTCTCTAAATCACCAGGAGCTGTTTCGTTGTGAGTGTGTGACTGGACAGGAGGCAAGCTTTGCAGGATGCAGTGATTGTCTGAGGAGAAAATACAGCGAGCGTACTGATAAAGACGCGTCCGGGTCATCAGACGTTAAGTCGAATGCCGTTGAGGACTACAAGAAGCCACCTGCGGCAACAGCTGTCGTAGTTGGTGCTGTCCGCAAGAACTTTCCGGAGACTTTTCTCTGGTCTGAACTCACTTCTCGGTAATTGGCGTTCAGTCCGGTCAGAGTGCATCTCAGACGCCAAAGGCTTTCCTCCTTCCAGACTGACCATTCAATCGGGATTATGCTGTTTTGCATGGGCTATCCCTCCAGTTGTTCCGCTGTCGATTTGACTCAGAATATGCACGTCAATGTGTGCAGAAGCTCTGACTTGATCAGTCTTTATGACGGCGTTCCCGTTTGCCGAGCGCTACGTAGCGCGCGCGCTTCTTCGTGTGAGGTGGCTGTCTGACCTTTGCCTTTGCAATCTCTCTCTGACGGTCGGCGATGCTGCAGGTTGTGACAACTGCCGCTCGTCGTCCTCGTCAAGCTTTAGATCAGAAAAGGGCGCCCATGTGGATGACATTGTTGGCGTTCGCCAGAACTTTCCGGAGACTTTTCTTTGGTTGGAAATCACTTCAGGGTATTTTGATGGGTTTGACGAAGTGTAGGTCAGTACTCGCACCGTAGAGACCATTTTGGATTCGTAAGCGCTATGTCGGCTTCTTTGCACACTGCTTTGTTCGGATCACTGGCGGACTAACGGTCGGTGTGTCGCAACAGCCTGTTCAGCTTGTTTGCTTTCTTTCATTCGTTGCTTGCTGCAGTTGGTCGATTTTTCGATTTCAGTGATACTATTCAAATCAGCTAGTCGCGGTAATGCTCTCGGCGACCGCAATGGCGTCGCGCTCGCTGGAAAGCCGGCAATGGCGCCTGTATTGATGTCAATTGTGGATGCATTTTCGCAAAGCAAGGTTGCCCTCGGCGATAAGCTTGCAGTTCGCAAAAGCTTTCCAGAAACGTGGCTCTGGAACGACGTTTCCTCCGGGTAGGCTGACAGATAGATCTGTTCTCTTTATGTCGTTCATGCATTCGTTCATCTGCTAATGCGGCAAATTGTATCCTCGGAGTTGTCGAATCAACATTTATCGGTCGTTGTCGCTTAGGTGTCACAGGTTTTCATTCGGTCTAACTACGTGTGGCTAGCTACTGCTAATAACAAATGGTCTCCAGTTTAGCAACCTCGCTTTGTGCTACTTTGGAGTGTGCCAAGCTCGTTTGTGCAGCCTGTGTGAAGCTTCTGCCTCGAATCATTGACTGCTAGACGAGCTGCAGTCGCGACAAGTTTTGCATTCGTTTTAGTTCTTTGGCCTATGGTAGCTGCTTCATTCGGCGGCGTTCCTGGTCCAGTCGAAGCGCCCTTGGCTCAAGCCGAGGGAGGAGTTGCCGGAACTGCGCCGAGCGGTGCTTTGCTGCAGCCGGTCGTTCGCAAAAACTTTCCAGAGACTTGGCTGTGGAACGAACTTTCATCCGGGTGGGTCCCTCTGACTTGTGGACAGTGCCAGTGATGGTGATAGTAACCACAAAGAGCGGTTCAGCTTTCATCCGGATAGGTGTCGTTCATCGTCAAAGAATAGCTGTTTTAGACAACGTTGTTTTTTACAGCCAGTTCATCCACGGTCCTTTAGGTCGTAGCTACTTCGGAATTAGCATCAGTAGCGCTGCCTCTATTCATTTTCGTTTGATCTCATTGAGATTGCATTTTTTGTTTCTCAGCTGAGCTTGTCACTGATTATTGCTGCACTGCCAGGCTCTTCGCATATCGCGTCTCCTCTTGTCGCTTCTACACCGCTTCGCAGTGTAGTCACGTAATAATTAGCTTACCGTTTTCGCATACGATCAACGTTTCTAGTTATGCTAATGCCAATGTCTGCACAAGTGGAGGACGCCGAGAACGCCTCGCCAAACAGACTTGAATCAGAATCTCCTAGCGAGCCTGCTATTCGCAGAAATTTCCCGGAAACCTGGATCACAAACGAGCTTTTTTCCGGGTGTGTATCCGAGCACTGAGATTCAGCAGAATTTGCTGCAGTAACAACGAAGTCGAATAGTCGCGATAGACAGACGTGAGCCGGAAGCAAGCATAGCTGCACGTAACGTGAGCCGTCGAAAGCGTTCGTGTTGCGGTAGCAAACTGCACCGGACCTCAAAGCGTACACGTTCACGAGAGGTCGTCGAGCGCCTTTCGGTCTGTTTGCGTTTCACGTAGTACCGGCGGTTGTAAAACTTGCGAGCAGCATGCCCTGCATGGTCTTGTTTCCAAATCTCCATCATTGGCCCTCTCGTTGCCCGGTGCACTCCCTCGTCGTTGGTTCGGTCGTTCCTGAGCACAGCACTTCCTGACGAGTAAAGAAGCTTTCAGGCGGGCCGGTGCCCATGATAGCATACGCCGCATACGGTGCCTCGCCGACGCGAGTGCGCGAGCCCGACACGGATGGCCTTGTTCGGACGCCCCGCAGAAAGGCTCCGACAGCAGCAGAAATTGGACCAGGTCTTAAGGACTTTCCACGAATGCGCGTACTCTTCCCAGAAACTTGGATCTTCGATAAGGCTGTCAGCGGGTAAGCTAGGAGGACGGCAGGAGCAGACTCTTCGTAGCTGTGGCGCGAGCAGCTCACCCTTTCTATGCCGTCTTCTAACTCAGACTGCTTCTGTGAATTGTGAACTCCAGGAGGGATGGGGTGGTCAGTGGGGTCGGAGCTCAAGTCGTCACCGGGTCGCTCACTCATTGTTGTGTTGTTCTCGTCGCTTTCTTCTTTCTTGCTCTTTCTGCTTCTCGTCTGCATGCTGCCGTTGTGGAGTTGGCTAATCGACTGGCGATGGATTGTGAGTAACTCGGGCACGCTTTTAGTCATGTTCCGCCTTCACGCCCAGTCTTCTTCCGCTGCCGACGGTGTCGAAGAAGAAGCGATGGTACGCGCTGCGTCGTCGACGACGGGCAGAGGCAAAAGCCTTGCGGCTGTTAGAAGGAACTTTCCTGAGACGTTCGTCTGGTCCTCTCTGCGTGCCGGGTAGGTACGCCTGCGACTATAATGCTTCCTCTCTTAGCCTTGTTGAGAGCATTTTAGGGTCCAGAGTGAGGGCAGTGCTTGTCCGTTGTTTCTAGCTAACTCTTGGCCTGGTTATTGTGCGTCACCTCTGCCGCGCTCCTTGTGGTTTCCTCGCCTCGTTCTCGGTTGCACATAATACTTGTGTTCCCATGTTGTGCACGTTCGTGCTAGCTACGTTTGTGCCCATACTTACTAGGACGACGATATAGCGGGAAGGGTGGCGGCGGCGGTAGACGCATGTTTATGGCTAAATCGAGATCGAGTGCTAACGCCGCAGTTGAAGATGGAGAGAAGAACATACAGGTTTCTGCACCGTATGCCAAAGAGAAAGAGGAGACGACCGTTCGTTCTTTCTTTCCTGAAACCTGGATCTTCAGTGACCTCACAGAGTGGTAAGCTGTCGAAACCTAACATTTTGGCAAAACCTTTTGCCCACTGTCGAGTGCATGAAAACTGGAGCCTTTTCGTTTCGAATCGGAGTCTTCATTTCTGTAGCGACTGTAGGCTATGTAGCTAGACAGCCGTTTGACAGTCTCGTTCGGACGTCCCTTTCTATCGTACAGTACGTCTGGGCACAGGGAAAGGTGCCATTCCCAGCAAGTCTCACTTTGCTGTGAGCCGAAACGTTCTCACGCAGCAGTGATGGATACGGTGGACAACTGATGAAGTCGACGATGGTCAGTCGTTGGGAGGAAGTTGAGCGTTCCTGCTGACTTGTCCGACTGTTCAGCTAGTCGACTTTGCGTTAGGATTCGCCTACTTTGCTTGTGATTCAGTGCATCAACGTTTGTGCGCGTCATGTCTTACTGTCATTCACGTCTCTCTTGCCTCGTTTCTTGCTTCCGCCTTTCATACATGTTTGCGCAATAACGGTAGCAGTGGACCTAACAGCCTACTCTATCTATGTGGGTCATTTGCATCCGCCTTTCAGGACGGTTCCCTTGTAAGCGTGACCGTGTCCGAAGGAAATGCGCCCTCTCGGCCAAAAGTTCTCTTCCCATTGGCCAAATAGAGGAAGCAAAGACGAAGGAAAGTGAAGCTTCCTCAGCGTCTGAAACGCCAGCGACGATCGCTGTTCGTTCTTTCTTTCCCGAAAGCTGGTTTATCACTGACATCGCGGCAGGGTAAGCTATGACAGCTCTTCGTAGAGGACCGCTCAATCACCTTTTCCTTAGCCGTGAAGTTTTCCACTTTGCAACGAAGTCTCGATTCGCATAGCGGCAGTAGTAAAGAAGGAGCTTCTAAGCTTCCTTTTGGTCTCGGTAGCGAAAGATATTTGTTGCTTCCTGTTATGAGTGAAGTGAGTAAGGGCGAAAGAGACGGACGGACATGTGAGACTGCGTTGCTTCTGGTTAGCTCAGCCGGTGTACGTACACAATGTGATTCGAATCGGGACTTTGTCCGCTTGTTCACATCGTTCGCAACTCGTGCATGGCAACTTTCGGGTCGGGCTGCTTTTCGGTTGAGCTGTCGAGTGACCGTTGTTTCGATTCGTAGTAGCGACCAAAGTTTGCAGTGATTGAGGAATTGGCAATGGAAGCTGAAGTGCGTTCTGACTCGCGCCTTCCTGACGCAAGTTCCGAAGGTCGTTCGTCGAGTCCTCGCGTTCGTTCTAACTTTCCCGAGTGTTGGATTTGGGCTAGAGTCGCGATGAAGTAAGCATCGTGACCGATGGAGCCGCCGATCAGAGCGACCCTAAACGAGGCGTCAAACAACATGCGTGAGTTGACGTCTGCCGACACATTTTCAGGGACAACGGCGAAGCGGTCTATCGGGCGAAGGCGCCGGACACGATTACGTCGTGGATCGCGAGCGCGTTCGCAGTGAATGACGACACGGGACTTGGCGTGGCGCCGGACACAGCCAAGGTACCTACCGTAATCCATCTGACGTGTCGACTTCATTTTGAGGGATAACACTTGGTTTCCTTCTTTTTAGCTGGAAGTGTTCCGACCGTTCTTCATCCGCCTCAATCTGCCGTACTCGGTGAAGCGTGGCGAGAAGCTCGCCCTCCAAGTGCTTGTCTTCAACTACCTCACGAAGGAGCAGCAGGCAAGCTTATCCTTGGAAACTGCTTTGATTTGATAGTTGACCGCCGGCTACTCAACGCCAAATGGCTGTTTGCAGGTGAGAGTGACACTGGCGCACGACGAGAATAGCGGCTTTGACTTCGTCGACAAGTCGAACGACGCGAAACCGACGAAGGCGAAGCGCGTTAGCGATAATGAGCGCGTCGTGAACGTGAAGCCGAACGGCGTCGCCGCCGCCGTCTACTTCCCGATCGAGCCGAAGATCGTTGGCGAGATCAAGCTGCTCGTCACTGCCATCGGTGACTCGGCGGGCGATGCGGTCGAGCAACCGCTCTTGGTCGAGGTACGGGAGAGACCGATTTGCAGCGAACTCTTTCCGATGGAGGGACTAATCCTCGCTTGGCATAGGCCGAAGGCTTCCCGCTCTTCTTCAACAAGCCCATCGTCGTCGACCTGACGGGCAACAATGGCACGAAGCTCGACCAGGTGATCAGCATGCAGCCGCCGTCCGACACCGACATCATCGACGGATCCGAGCGCGCCGAAGTGTCCATCATCGGTAAGAAGTGCTGACCCGTCTCTCTCTGACGTCGGCTACGCTCGCTCTACACGTAGGGGACATCATGGGTCCGATCCTGAACAACATCGACGAGCTGGTTCGAATGCCGTACGGGTGCGGCGAGCAGAACATGCTCAACTTCGTTCCCAACATCGTCATCCGTCGCTACCTCAACGCGACCGGTCGGCTCACGCCGGCGCTCGACGCCAAGACCAAGAACTACATGGAAGCCGGTAGGAAACGCGTTCCACTTTCGGTAGTTGATCGAAGTGCGAATCGCGAGACAGAGGATCTTATTTGATGACGATTTTCGTTACTGATCCGCAGGCTATCAGCGAGAGTTGACCTACAAGCGCGACGACAACTCGTTCAGCGCGTTCGGCAAGAGCGACAAGGCTGGCTCGACGTGGCTGACGGCGTTCGTCGTGCGCTCGTTCAAGCAGGCGCAGCAGTTCATCTACATCGACGGGAAGGTGCTCACGGACGGACTCAACTTCCTCAAGCAGCAGCAGAACGAGGCGGGCCAGTTCGTCGAGCACGGCGAGGTCCATCACAAGGCGATGCAGGTGAGAGAGAGAAGACGTCTGACCCACTCGACACCCTCGCTTCACTCGTTCCTCAACAGGGTGGCGCCTCGCAAGGCGGCGTCCCGCTGACGGCCTACGCACTCATCGCGTTCCTGCTCAACGGCGTTCCGAATCCGTCGGCCCTCCGCTATCTCGAACGCAACCTCGACGCGATCGGCAACGACTCGTACGCGCTCGCGGTCACCACCTACGCACTCCATCTCGCGGGCAGCGCCAGGAAGGACGACGCGATGCAGCGCCTCGAACGCCTCTCGAAGCTCGAGAGTACGCGGATGCAGTGTTCGACGAATCTTGCGCGTATCCCTGCGTTCTTTTGCAGACGGGATGAAGCACTGGTCGCAGGTGGTCAACGACCAGCCGCCGGGCGAGAAGACCTGGTGGTACGACGCGCCCCGACCGGTCGACGTCGAGATTGCGTCGTACGCGCTGCTCACCTACATGCTGAGGTGTGTTCGAAGAGCGCCCGATGCTCGCTCGTCTAAGCCCCTCCTCCGCTTGACAGGAACCAGCTCTCTGATGGCGTTCCGATCATTCGCTGGCTGTCGACGCAGCGAAACTCGCTCGGTGGCTTCACCTCGACGCAGGTTTGAAGCGGGTGGCTCTTTCAGTTCAGGGACGGGGGGTGAGGGAGCATCCGATTCGGAGCAGACTCCTTGCGAACCGAGCAGCTCCAGATTGCGACCCGGAAAGAAGCCTGTAGGTGTGGACCGATCGAAGAGACGTGTTTTGCCTTGCTCAGGATACGGTGATGGGCATCCAGGCGCTCGGCGCGTACGCCGAGAAGGCCTACACGTCGAACGTCAACATGACGATCCACATCGAGCAGGGACCGCACAGCTACGACGCGCCGGTGAACAGCGCCAACGCGATCGTCCTGCAGAAGTTCCGCGTAAGCACTGCTTGCTCATTCGCTGACGGAGACTGGTCGGCTTCTAGCGCACGCCTTTGTTGCTGCTCGTTAGCTCGGATCTATCAAGACGCCCGTGAAGGTGACCGCCTCCGGCAGCGGCATCGCGTTCGCGCAGGTCGCCTGGCACTACAACGTGCAGAGCATGCACGACCAGGTGCCCTTCGACTGCTCCAAGGACGTCTACCAAGTGAAGAACGACCTCAACGTCGCGCTCTGCTGCAAGTACGTGCAGTGGATTGCTGTAGTCGAAAACCGGCTGCAGCTTGCGCGTTAGTTCGACTCACACGGATGGCGACTTGTTGTCTCCTTGCCAGGTACAACTACGACGGTAAGTCGAACATGGTGGTCATCGAGCTGGACGCCGTCTCGGGCTACACCATCGAGGGCGAGGACTTGAACAGCCTGCCGAGCAGGGTGAAGGACCTCCAGCGCGTTGAGCTCCGCAAGGGCGACACGCAGGCCGCCGTCTACTTCAACTCGGTATGTCCTCAGAGCAGATGGAGGGAGGAAGGCTGCTTGTGCTCCTTCTGATCCGCCCGCCCCATCTAGATCGGCCACTCGCCCGTCTGCTTCAACGTGTCGAGCAGCAAGGCGTACACGGTCGCCGAGCAGAAGCCGTCGAGGATCAAGGTCACCGACTACTACGAGCCACGCAACCAGGTATGAGTGGCTGGAGGAGAGGCTTCTACTGCCGCAGTCCCCACCAGCGGTCAGCTGAGAGTGACCTCACGTGTTCTCTTCGCTCTGCGTGCAGGTCGAACTGGAGTACTCGCCCCAGCAGTCCGCCTCGTTGCTTATGCAGTGCCCCGACTGCTGGCCGAGCGACGCCGCCGTCTCGCAGGCGCGCACGACCGGCGCCGCCGCAGGTACGCTTCTCCGCGGTCGCTCAGCGCCGACGCTGCTGCTGCTTCCACTGCTACTCCTGCTGCTCACCACGCTGATCGCGCTCGACGGCCACCACGCTGCTTGCATGTGATGCGACTGACTGTGCGCTTCCTCTCTCTCGCGTCCTCCTCTTCCGGTTCCATTTCCTTTTTATGTATACGTACGGTGTTCGCTTTCTCCCAGCTGTAATTACGTACGTCGTTCCTCTTGTCGCGCACGTCCTTTGTCTGTCTGTCGTCGCGTTCTCCGTCTCTCTGACTGCTGTATTGTCCGTCCGTCAAGCGCATTTATCCCTGCGGGCATAATTGTGACTAGTGAGGTAGCTAGCTATTCGAGCTCTTACCTTCGTCGTGTGGTGTGTGTATGTGTGTTGCATTGCGTTTCCGCTTCTGTGTGATCATTTGTCGCTGACGCTCAAACGCGAGATCAAAAGCTGGCTTACTCGCGAGCGCCTGAACCATGAGCGTCGACTGTTGCGTCTCAGTTGAACTATAAGAAAAGTTCGAGAGGTCCGGACGTTCCTCTGCGGTTCGACGCTCCGCTGGCGTTCTCGCCTTGCTTTTTACCTCTTTGTGTACTGTACCTGTACCATTGCGTGTCTCTTGTCTACCTAATAACGCCTCTCGTGCTTCTTCCTCCGTGTCGGTCGTTCGATGTCATAATATATGCCAGTCAGGTCCACCCGCCTGTCCATGCGAAGAACGAACTCGAGTGTCCGCGACGACAGTACGCTGCTTACCGTCAAACGCCCTTGCTTGCCCGCGCGGTGACGGTCATCTCAGGCCCGCTGCTGTGTGGAACGCACACGTGAGACGGAGAGTACTCCAGCCAGTGGAGCGTCTGCCCGTCCATAGTACGTGCACGTACGTACGCACCATACCGATCTTTCAGAGGTCGCCTCGTCGACGGACGCTGATGGGGTGGCGGCGTAGTGTCTTCTCGTGGACGCTCCCGTGCAAGACAGCAAGAAGCTAATAGGACTACTAGGCATTGCCGATTTTGGACGCTGGAGGATGGTCAGTCGTGTATACCGTGCTCTCTAATTTATAAACCAGCTCGTCTCATTTACATCTACGTACTGTACGTATGACCGTCT
>JAQGBB010001479.1:0-13343 GCA_034691745.1 Prismatolaimus dolichurus
TTGTGCGCCGTCGACAATCATGATTTTTTGTACGCGCTCGCATTTTGTCCTGTTTACCAAGGAAGCATCGTAAAAAACGGCCTATAGTTTAGAGTGAATCAAAATCGCTAAGATCGCTTCGCTCAGTTCGGGCGCGATTTGTACGTCCATTTTTCTGCTGTTCACGCGAAATTTATTTTTTTGCCAAAACGGCAGCCCGACTAGTAGCTCTCGACGTGTGTCCCAGAGTATCATGTGTCCCAAAAGTCCCTGTACGTTGGCCGATTTTCTCAAACTTTCAGAGCCGGTTCTCTCCAGATTGGCTGAGCATGCACCGGGCTCCACTGTACCAAAATAATGACCACATTCGGCCGTTATTTTGAAGCATTGAAGCACGCTGCATGTTCAGCCAGTCTGGCGAAAACCGGTTCTGAAATTTTGAAAAAACCGGCCAACGTACAGAAACTTTCGGGACACATGATATTTCAAATCTACCATCCATTTCGCGCACCACGATTGGTTCTACACACAGTTATACAGACTGCAAAGTTTTTTACCCCGACCGCAAAAAATCGCCTGTACTTCCTGCATCACATACCACTGGCATAATAAGAACAGTTGTCGTGAGCGCCATAGAGAGCCAATAAGGCGCCGCACTCATCGTATTCGTCGCAACACCGCCATAACTAATTCTCGCCGGCCATGCATAAAAGACAGCTTCGTAGTCGACAAACGCAACAAAGAAATAGAAGATAACCGAGCCCCAAATGACAATATGACTGAAGAGCGTCCAATAAGCCGTATCGAGAGCAATCTATCAAAATAATTTCTCCTCCAGTACACCCCAGCAAACTGCTTTCCACACCGCACCTGTGCAGTCACTGCGACAACGAGACACGAAAAGATAGTAAAACCAAGCGACTGATGACTGTCCATATTCTCGCCCGTCGGTTTGAGGCCATGATGAAAAGCACCGTATGGAATGAAGAAGAGCACGAGCGACGTCACAACGCCGTGTAGAACAGCGTAGACGAATATGCGCAGATTGAAATAGAGATTAAATTGACCAGGCATGTATAGCTTCGGAAATCTGCAAAGAGAAGCACAACCAGCGGCGATTGTTCAATCACTCTACCCCCGTCGAAGATTGCCGCGTTCACTCACTTAGTGCTGTAATGCTCATTAACATCCTGATCGAAAATACCAAGAGCAAGAACGGGCAACGATGTGAAGAAGAGATTATAACAAGCAATAAAGAGTGGATCATACATAGTCTAGAACAAAGCAAGCATTACTCTATCCTGTCCGACAGCGACACTCGAGTAGCCCGTCTCACCTGCGCCGAATAGCCACAGAAGAAGGAGAACCAGAAGTGTGCAAGAGTGAAAGCGAAATTCTTGTAAAAGAAGTACTTGAGAAACTTCGACATTCGATAATAGGACCAACGACCATGCACAAGAAGAAGTTTCTCGAGGTAACGAAATTGCGCAATACTATAGTCGGATGCGAGCACCGCTTGCATGCCTTCTTGACCGGAGATTCCGACGCCAATGTGCGCCACTTTAACCAAGTAGAAACAGCACTTATGTACATGTGTGCACAACTCATTGCATCAAAACATACTTTTAATCATACTAACATCGTTTGCACCATCGCCAACAGCTAGTGTCACGGCCTTCTTGTTACGTTTGACAAGGTCAACGACCTACGAAAAAAAGCACTTCTCAAAGTTCGAACAGCGACCGAAAAAGTAATCACTTACGAGTGCTTTCTGCAGTGGTGTGACCCGGCAACAAATCACAGCCTTGCAGGCACAGCCGATCTCGAGAAACTTCTGTTCCAATCGTTCGTCGAGGGCGTGTATCTTAAAAGAACAAGCAAGAATTAGACGGAATACGGGCGATAGTTGGGGAAAACCGACCAGACTGTGACCGTTGATAACCAACGCAAAGCCTTCGCCAGACTCATTCTCGGCGACGATGTTAGCCGAACTACTCGCGGCGTGTAGATTACTGCTAAGCATCATGTTCGACGAAGAGGTACTGAAAAATTGTAATTTCACCTGTAACACGTCCAGGCATACAGGGGCGTCGTCAGGGGGTTGTTCGGACAATCCCCAACGCGGTAAAAAAGGGAAAAAAGATGCGCGACGCGATGCCAAACTTGCGAGATAACCCCCACGAAAAATCGTAACGTCCCAAGTATACTATACAATAACTGTACAGTCGAACATTGAGCAGACAGTATTGTACACACAAACACAAAACACTTACACCATAACGTTCGGCGCTTTCGACGACGCCGAGACCGCCACCCCATCAGGGGAGTCATGCTGAGCAGCAGCTGGAACGGAGCTACTATGCCGCTTAGTCGTCAACTCGTCCATCGTCGTCTGAATGGTCGTCAACTGTTCATCTACAGTCGCGTATTCGGATCCGTCAACGACGAAAATCTCCTGCATCTCTTCCGTAAGCAGTCTGCACGAGTAGCCAATATTGATAGCTGTTTCTGCAAATGAAAGAGATCGTGAAGCGAGGAAGCCAATAATTCTAACCGTCCCTTCTTTCTAACACGCTATACCCACCTTGCTTATCGCCCGTAAGAACCCAAATCTTGATGTTCGCATTGGCCAAATTCGCAATCGTTTCCGGCACTCCATCCTGCAGTTTGTCCTCGATCGCTGTCGCGCCAAGTAGCAACATATTCTGTTCAATCTCCTCATAAACAGCGTCCAATTTCTCCGACCTATTCTCTAGCGCGATGCTAAACAACAAAAACAAAGAAAAGCACTTTCAGTACAGTTAAAAATGCGACAATTCATGTAGCATTACAGATAAAAAAATGAATAAAATCAATGTAAAATATTCTAACTATCAGCGCAAGACAGATATCGTACTGTACAATACCTCGCTTCATGTTGCCTCTTCTGCCACTGTTCAAAGAAGCCCGGATCGATCGGTTTATACGCGAGCACAAGCGTTCTAAGTCCATCATTAGCAAACTTATCCAAATGAGCCTGCAACCTCGTCCGTTCTTCAGCCAATTTCGGATCAATTCTCGCAAGTACAAGTGTATCGGCTCCTTTGCAAAACAATTCGAGTCTGCCCTCTCGTCGAACAAGTACGGACATTCGTTTGCGAACATTATTGAAATCAAGAATGCATAGAAGTTCGTATGCTTCTTCGACGCCGTTCACTTCGATTGTAATCGAGTTCGGTGTGCGTGACTTGAAGACATAACCGAATGTACGAGCAGCCACCGTCAATGCGTCTTCGTCGGGACTCTGTGCTTGGTATTTAAGCTTGCCGTCCTTCAACTCGGGCATAACCTACAGTATATAATACATGCGAAACAATTCTGCACAGAACCCATACGATTTCCAGGGGTGGGGGAGGGGGAGGGGGTGGCACAACTTCTGGGGGATTTCACACAGTGAAAATATTCACGTAGTACGGGTGTAGCATACCGTGTGACACAGTGCAAGCAAGCGCCAAAACTCGGCCACTTCCGACAGCGTCTTGGTGTCCTCCAGCAGTTTAGTGTCATAAAAGGTAAACTTCGGATCAGCCCATGGGTTAGCCGAAAAATCGACCCGCTTGAGCGCAGCCACTTCAATAACATTCCCATGCGCGTCCAATACATCGCCATAGAGTTTTCCATTGATTGAGCACTTGTTGAACGTCATAATGTTCTTTACGAAGAAAATGAAAGCACTGCACTTCCGTCAAGACCTTGCCTACTAGGTGATACCTGTGTTAAAGTTCCAGTTTTATCGCTGAAAATATATTGAATCTGTCCGAGTTCTTCATTCAGCGTCGTCGTTCGAGCACGAGCCGGTGTATCGTTAAACGCATAGTACATATCGCTATCCCAGTTAATCCACCACGAATGGGCGAAGCGAATAATTTCAACACTAAATTACACAAGTCAAACTCTGTTCATACTTGTACAAACCATCAACGACTTCGACGATGGTTACGTACTGTACATATAATTGTGACATATTACAAACGTACCTAACATAGAGCGAGATGGGCACAACCGTGTTGAGCAAAATTGCATAGGAGAAGAAGTTGAGGAACGCAATAAACGCAACGCCGCCTGTCGTGCCGTACGACGGCAGAATGACCTTTGTATCCCAAGGCAAATAGCCAGCTGCAAATAGTCAGCGATCTAATGCTGTCTGGGCAAAAGCACGATTTTCTCCTCTTCTGTCTTTCGGCACTCACTCTACTCTTCCGAATAAAAGTATTAATTTTAACTTTTTAAAAATTAATTTTAATATTAATTTTAATAAATAATTAAATAATAATGTTGCCGAAACCAAAAAATTGCTTTTCTAAAACACAAAAATGCCCACCACTACCACTCACCTATCTGCTCAAAGAACTGCCCAGTTGATTGCTCGAAGATGCCACAACAAATCGTCGTGATGAGGCACATCGAAAGGAGAAAGATAACGATCTAAGACAACATAAAAATGCCTCTACCCGACTCGTCTAACGATGCACAACGCACTTACGCCAATAATCAAAACGTTGAGAAATCTGTCGAGGCTAGTACGTTTGAATTTCGTTTTACCAGAATTCATCATCAACTTCGTGTCCTTGCCTAAATACGCAAACAAGTACCTAGCAAAAATAACGCAGGGACGATTACGGCAACGGCTAAAACCCAAAAAGCTCATCGCGAACACCTCAAAACTGTTAAATATTTTTGAAACCATCCCCACAAACGGGAAAAAGAGATGCACATTCTTCAGCTTACCTATGGGATAATACATAGCTCGTCTAAACGCAGTTCCTACACACGTCCCCTACCGCGCAACATCCAATCAACCTCAGTGCAACTGCCTCACATGCTTGCGCCATAAACGCACGCACTTAATTCAATATTAATCTACATAGGTATGTAGACATACCTGCAAAGATCACTATTCCATAGCACCATTTTGTGTTGCGCAGCACGCAGCCGCGCAGCAAGAGCTTGTCATTGTCTAGCGCCAGCGTCTGGCCCTTCCACGTCATGCGACCCTCGAATGCATTTAATCGATTATTCGGCGGTTCACACACAATTTCAGCTGCACAAGAGCATATGAAAAGCGATAGATGTACGCCTATGAGAAGGAACACATCTCGCAGCGAAACCTACCGTCAAACGCGCTGATAAGTTGCAAGTCCTCGTTCATCTCGGACGTCTCGGTCAGTGCTTGTCTCGCTTTGAGATTTGTCTCTCTGCATGGAAACGCACCATCACTTTCGCAGCAGCAGCACACACACACACAGACAGACACATACATACATACGTATACCCACAGCAGACAGACAGACACACACACATGTACGCACGTACCCATCCAATTCAGCCGTCTCGATGTAGCAGAGACCATGGGGTTCACTGGTCGAAAGAAGGAGCAAGTCCGCCTGCGCACAAGCAAAACCGCCAAAATCCACACAACAACTCCCATTAATAACTATCTCGTTCACTCATCGGCTTCCAGACAAGCGCAAATAGCATCCCAGTACATCACAACTGTGCACTCCTTATACGTACAGCGACAAAATTATCGCTCTCCATTCGTATAACGTCGCCAACTTTCACGTTCTGCCATTTCTCCTGCACGCTGCCGCCCGCTCGCACAACAATCGACTTGCGATTATTCACCTGATTATCGCTGCGATGCCTTTGCTGTAATAGCGTACGAGCATAGTAGCACGATCCGAAAAGCGAGCGCGCGTCCGACCTCTCGTCAACCGGCACCACAAAAACGCCGCCGCAGTGGGTCCATGAAAGTGTCGCCCACCACACCCATAAATTCTGAAAACTTTTCCCCACATGTAAAACAAGCTCTTCGTGAAGCATGCAAAGGTGGACCCAAAGCGAACGTAGAATGAAACCAAAACCAAATTAGAAACGCAAATAACATAAAATTAGTGCTAGTGAAGAAAATGAAAAAATGCACCAAACATATAATTAGTGCAAACGACTTGGTCAAGCGTTCGAGCCGCCACCACTGAGTCCGAACATGAGTACAACATTAGTAATGATGACGAGACAGCGTGAACCAATTAGTTATTCACACTTACGATGTCGTCGTGTGCGTCTTTTAGTGCTGAGAAACCGACGACGAACGCAAGCGGCAAGAGTGTAGACCACCACGCGATCGAGCTAATCGCAGGAATGACCTCAAAAACAACTCGCAGCTAAACACTCGTCATGCACGCACGCCGAAAAGGTACAAAAGATGAAAATCGAACACACATCTCAACAAAACCACGCAAGGCCACCACACAGCAACTGAGTTCAAGCGCTGCTCAACGGTTAGAATAAGCAAAGCGGGACGTGCATGTAAGGTTTGGTTAGCGAAGGCGCGTTCAAGATGGCTTAACTTGGCTGGGTACGTCCAGAGGGCAAGTGCATGCATTGCTGCTAGATTGTTAGGCAAAACCGAAACCAACACGATTGTTAGACAGAAACAAACGTCAAACAACGAGCAACCGGACGAAGACAACCACGACAGAAGCAAGAGCGTGCACAAAGTAGCGAGCTGCAAAGTAGTCCGGTTCGGACCCGGATCGGAAATTTGACCCGAATCCAACCCAAACCTAACCAGTAAACCAGAATTGAAGAATTTGGGCCCGTTGAAAATGAATTTGAAAACAAAAGTATTTCCGCTTCCTGCATCAACCGTCGCATGCAGTCCAAAGGTCAGCGGGCAACACCGGTCAGCTGTGGGCAAGTAAGGCTGGGGTCAACTCAGTACGTTAGCGGTCTTTCGCGTACTTTTGCATTTTTCACTCTTTTTGGACACGCTTTCTTCGGCGTGCCTGTCGCTAATATATTCAGCTTTTTGACACTGCTGGAAAACGTAACAAACAATTGATCAACGACTGTTTTATTTTATGTCTGCGTGCGGTACTAAATACAAACAGAAAATAAAAGCCGTTTTCACGAAAAATCCGAACTAAAAACTAAACTGGAAGGCGGATCTACCCGGATTTGCCACAGACCGGACTGTTCCACTTCTGCAGCTCGCTAACACAAAGACATGCTTGCTGATTGAGCCGCAACTCAAAATGTGTCCCTTACACAGTGTGTGATTTTCAGAGAAAGCGTTTTCACGATCGCCCACTTTTTCTTCGCAAGGAACTCACGCATAGACAAAGCGATGAATGTGGCGACGGAGAACGACTTGAGTCGGATCGCGCGCCCAATCAAATCGGGCGAGCTAAAGGCAGGGACTTACAATATCGTCGACAGCGTCTTTAAGCGCAGTGACGCTTATTACTGCACAGAGCGGGAGAATGGTCGTAAGCGCAGTAATCGACGAAATCTGCGGTATGAGCTAAAAAGCATCGCCAGACAGCCAGCTATGTAAGCAAGGTGTAGTGCGCTATTAAACAAGGACCTTCCCCAACCACCTAACTTGTGAAAGAACTGCTCCATCATCCCTACTGTGTATACATCATAGTAATGTCCATGCATGCACCCGTCCCCTCTCACTCAAGCGTGTGCCACGAGTCACGACAAACCACATGAACACGCAAACATGTCGCCCGAGTAAAAAATCAAACTCCAACAAAAAGGACCCCCTACCAATAACCCAGTCGGAAGTAAGACGAGACTATTCCCACTGCCAAACAGCATTCTCACGCATACACAAACTGACGCTTTTGCGTCTTCCTCAGGTCACTCAATAATTTAGCCATCAAATTTATCTCGCACACCTAAGGAAAGCCGGCCTGAAAATATGCTGTACACTAGACGACAATCGGTGGGCCTTTGTGGTCGACTCCGTCCCGACTCAGCTGCATGTGCAAGATTGCTATCAAACATTACAACGTAAGGTAACTTAATATACGACAGAACTATTCACGTCGTTGAAAACTTCAAGAACGCGCAGAAGCAACCGGCGACAACGCGTAAAACAAGTTTCAGAGTCAAACAGACATTGAAAACCTGCGACACTACAGCCAAGACATCCGCTCCCAGAAAAAAGACGTGAATGACTACCTAACTGGCAAGGCAGGAGGGACTGAAGCGCGAAGCATCCCCCGCTCGCTACACATGAACGCCCATAACGCGCTCCCTCGCAATAGCGTTAAGCGTTCGCTGCTAAGTGGTAAAGCAGAAAGCGTTGCAGCATAAGCGCAGTATAGCCTGTTACTCGCATTGCATCGCCAAATATACGCAATATGCATACGTGTGCGCACATGCGCATTCGGCGCTCAAGCAGCTGTATCCACTATCCACTATAGAAGCGAATGGCAATAAAAACGAGCGCGCAACAGCTGCTGACGCTTCGCCAAATCATAACACGCAGACAAGCACAACGGAACAAATACATTCACGTACGTATTTATTTACAGTTTTCTGCACCACTTACTACTACTAAAAATACAACTAAACAGTCACGCGACTTTCACGCCTCAAGCCGATGTCTCTCTCTTCGTGAAACGGCACTGCTTATTAAAACATCACAGTAACTAGCACCGAAGGTCAGAGACGGGCAAAGGCGGCCCTCCAACGGCCCCGAGGGCCACCAGGGATATCGCATATCGCAAGGGAAAAAGGGAGGATGGCACAGCGGGCGAGGGAGAAAAAAAGGGAAAAGGGAGGGAAAAATGGCAAAAGAAAAAAGAAAATGAAGAAAAAACGGGAAATTTTTCGGCCGCTCGTTTCGCTAGCGGCTCATTTTTTACAAACATGGTCTTCAAGGGAGCTTTGGCTCGAAGCGCTCGCGTCGCCGGAAAAGGGAGGATATCGCAGACGGGCGGGCAGGGCCACAAGAAAAAATTTTCATTGTCCATCTCTGAAGGTGGACAGTATACAATCTCGACCAGATCACGTCAAACCGTGCTCTTCGCATACTATCTCTCCACTCGCCTTTCCGTGCGTACCTGCAAAATCATGAGCACCAGAAAGTAGAAGTTGGCGAGTCGCTGAAACTGCTCAAAAAAATTCTTCGGCAAGAACGTCAGCATGTTGTATTTTGACGTCTTGATGTAATTGTTCTAAAGCAAAAACACCAAAAAATGCACGTCTCATAAGCGAGCGCCTCATGGTGCTAATAGCAGTGCAAGAAAACACATAGCAAGGTGCATTGATCTGAATAGTACGCTTACACAATGTAAACACGGAAAATACACACGAAGGACCATGTGCTACACATAGAAGTGAGTATATACAGTACACATACAGCGTATTTGAACTGTTGATTATGTGCATGATCGTTCGCCCTGATACGCCGCTCCTTTTCTAGAAAACGGATAAAAACCGTCAGACTGCACTGCATATGACCGCATATTACATTACCTATTTTTTGATGACCACGACCAAGCTTATCGAGCATTGTTTCGTCGCGGAGGTATCAAGAGTTAACAATCGGGCGCCAGAGATCACTAAATACTATCTCGCAGGGACAGGCCGGCGAAATCAGTGCAACGATAATAACCGCTCGATTCAATCAAGGCATAATCCTGGTAAAGGCGTGGCGGCGTCAACAAACACGCTCGATTTAGCTTCTAGAAAAACAAAGAAATACTAAGCCTCAAAAACACAAAACTGCGTCAGGCTTCAATGTGTATCAACGAAGAAAACAGGCAACATTAATTAACACAGCTGCTGCACGTAGGTGGCAGGACACAAGCCAAATCTGAATCGGACGGAGCACATGCTCGCAATGCGTTCACTTAATAAACGGCGAACGGAAATGCCTCTGCAGCCGCCATGCACAGCATCAAATAATCGTCGAATACATACGATATATTGCATTAAAACGCACACCCACCAAAGCAGAGCAAAAGCGGAAGCGCGGCCGAGAATAGCGACGGCGAACTTCACATCAAATCAAAACAACAAAGCATTTTTCTATTTTGGCAAATTTCAGCTTTCTTGAATCCTGCCAGACGTGCGCACCGCATGAAAATAAATTGAGGATGCTTCCTGGTCGGACTGCCCTCACCGAAGCGGTCCTATCGGGCGAGATACCCAAAAAATATAAAGTAGCCGAAGATGAAATGCTCGAAAATGTTACACAGTACACACTGTTCCAAACTTGAGTTCCCCGAACACTTTTACAAGCTTTATTCTAACTTCAGGATGTTTTCAGCTTTGCCGACTTGTTCGCCAGCCACTCCCTCTCGCTACTTGCTGTGCGTTCGCACACATGTATGCACGTAACGGCTACTCAGTAGGGAATTCAGTTGCGCCAAGAAAAAAAGCTTGGAGAGTGCGACGATGAGAAACGTCAACGTACCAGAGAATACATGCGTGCGTACACATATATAGCGTGACAGCAACATGAATAACACACGTTAGACGCCTTCTACTTTCTTTTCCGCATCAAGCGCAAAAAGCGGCGTAGCTATCAATACTACACGCAGCGTGCGTCAAAATATCCCGAAAATAAACGGCCGCATGTCGCAACCACGACTGAGAGGTGTATAAAACCAAACTGCGCAACGGCGCCACAGCGACACCTCATCGAGCCGAAAATGGATCGATTTAAGTACGGAGCAGCCAAAACAAACCCTCTCCACGTTTAAACTCGACTGATGACAGTCACACGCCACTTAACTTCGCGCGACCTAAGCGGCATCCAATTTCCGATGGCACGAAGGGAAAAAGGAAAGTCGAGAACATCACAGTAAGCATAGCGAAGTTTGCTGCCCGATGCTCATGGGGGGAACGAACTTTCCGATGCGCACGTCGCAGGATCCACTGCGACAATTCCAAACGAGAGGGGGCAAGAAGAAATTCAAGCCACTGAAAACAAAGCCCATCGCCGAGCGAGCAGAAGTGCTGCAATATTCCGGCACGCAAGAGCAAACAATGTGCCAACGCCACCGCAACAGAGACGACAGTCACATCCCATCCTACATCTTCAAGAATATAGTCCTTCACCACACGCGCGCAGAGATCACGGCGAAATACGAAAGCTTCGGGCAAGTAACCTGCAATATATTGAGGCCAGCTACAATCAACTTGCTCACCAGGTGGTTCACATTACGAAAACACTGTGACACGCACTAAAGAAGACAGTGTAGCCGGTAATTCCGCTAATACGTGCGATCTGTGAAGAAACCAATGAATCATCATGCAAGACAGGAAATAAGACAGCCTTCACGGAATACGCTCTGGAAAAATGGTGAAAATCTTCACCACTTGCAAGTGCGACCAACGCAAAGCTGAAGCACCTTCAGGAATCATGTTCAAGCATAAAACCTATGCTTCGTCGCTCATCGCGCGTGAAGAATGTTAGATTGCTTTAGCGGCGACGGACACCACGGCAACGTGTGTACACACAACACAATACGAATGACGTCAGGATATTCCAGACTTCTCAATCAACGCATACGTGTAGTGCTGAACGTGCCACCAACACATCTCGACATGCAATGTGGCAGGAGCAGAGATACGGTCTACACCGGAAACTGCCGCAAACAACGCAAAAAGACACAGGCGGTCCAGGGCGATCGTAAGACTAGAAAACACACATACGTGGGGAAAACTTCCATGAAGAAACATTAAAATAGATGTTGAACATCAAATTGATAAAACTTCAACTGAATCCAGCCAGACCAGTCAGTGTTTAGTTCTTGGTGAAGGAAAAAATCAGCATTAATCGGTCGGTCATCTATTCAATTCGCGAGAATAGAAATGAAAAATACCAGTAGAGCTCCGCTCAACATTGTCGAACACGCAAGCGCAGATGATAGAGCACTGCTTTTAGCAACTACGAATGAACGCGCGATAGACGTGAGAAACTGCGTGCGCACAACTTGAGCGCAAACACCGAAATAGATCGTGTCAAAAAAAAACTCATACGCATTTGCTGTGTCAACACCTATACACCTTCACACATGCATAGCTACACGCCTACATTCTCTGCACAGCGCACGCTGCAAGTTCGAAAGTGAAATAAGGCTAGAGAAATATAAGCTAACTTAAAGTGACGGCTACGCCTATGCACAAGCAT
Source organism: Prismatolaimus dolichurus (assembly GCA_034691745.1). Classification (NCBI taxonomy): domain Eukaryota; kingdom Metazoa; phylum Nematoda; class Enoplea; order Triplonchida; family Prismatolaimidae; genus Prismatolaimus; species Prismatolaimus dolichurus. The sequence continues at coordinate 11,960 of JAQGBB010001479.1, forward strand.
TTGCACGTACGAAGGTACATGCACACAATAGTTTCTATATGCGCAGTGTACGCATTGCATTTACAGATTTATCAAACATAGGTAAAACCGTCAAGAACTGGAAGTGTGCCCATCAAAAGTTTGAGCAAAAAACTTTATTACGAGTGTATTCAAAGGGGGAAATAAGGGTCAGCAAAGCCAAAAAACACATCTGGTGGTTCAAATTTTCAAACGCTTATAACTCAAAATAGTAGAGCGAACTACAAACTAACACACCAACAAGGTTAAAACCCGTCAATTTTCTCGAAGACAAAGTGCGCCCACTGCTGCGACATGGCAGTGTCATAGGGTGACTGGTTTTGCAGTAGTACTACGAATTTCTTGATCGCCAGTAGATAAATCACAAAAGCAGAACAATACGTCAAGAATTTTGCATCAATGGCGCTATGAATCGATATCGTAACAAAAGCCTGTCATCAAAGAATTCTCAAAACAACGCATTTCCATCGAGATATTGCCTTCGGTTTCATCTTTGCCTTCGGCATTCTCCTCGCTTCTGTCTTCTCTCTTTGTCTTTTTTACATTCTGTTCGTTTTACGTAGACAAGTGCCCAGCTGCCAGCCATACTCTCACGAAGCGACAGAGACACAACAAATTAGCAGGACGCGGAATATAAGATAATACTGACGTTACGCCGTCACACAGCAAGTGCCGCGAGCGGAGCGAGCAGCAAAAACATTTTCTTCCGCAAGGAAAACCCACCCTGACCCCCCTGTCCTCATGCCTGCTATGAACGTTAAACTAAAACCAATCAAACTTACCGCAAGTTTGACACACGCGTACAATTGACTTCGCGCGTTGGCGAACAGTTATTTGCCTGGAAAATCAACAAATACACGAATTACCATAAAACCAATCACTCGAACTGAAAACAAAGATCACAGAAATTATACAAAGCAATCAAGGGGCAGCAATCAATCGTTTTATTTAAGCCACCGAGTAACAAGCAGAATCTAGCCCAGCGCCCGCCGGCTATTTGGGATACAGATAATCGAAATTAAATCGAGCACCGAAAATTATGGCTGACCAGTAGAGCTGGCTTATCTGGTACACACAGCCGAAATGGTTGACATCTTGGTGAGACTATATCTACGTACTGCAGAAATTTCCGAAATTATTACGAATGACTGATTACGGGAGTGAGGACAATTCTTAGACCAGTCAGGTACAAGGTACGATCATGTTGATGTTAGCCTCAAATGTTATATAATGGAATTCCTTATATAATCCATGTGCTGTGGATGATTTGCAGTAAAACTAGGCTTTAGGGGTGCAGTCTTCTCTTCACTTGCTGTAGATGAACCATATGCAGTCAACATATCGTATTTACTGTGTGTCCCATTCG
>JAQGBB010001480.1:0-13342 GCA_034691745.1 Prismatolaimus dolichurus
CACACCCGGAGTTGATGTGATCGCACACGATTTTCCGAATGGTCGCAGTGATGAGCGAACGGTGACTCCGGATCGACCAGCAGTCGACGTGAGGCCACAGCAAGGTCCGAGCGGACCAGTGGCGAGGGTACGCTGAGCAAGGGTGTTTAGAAAAAGAACGTCAAAAAAATTGCGACAACATTAGGTGAGTTAATAAAAATAACCTCGTCCGAGCAAAGATTTGCGAAAAAAGTTTTGAGATTTTGACCGGTGATCAGCTTGCCAGTAGGATGTTTGGAATGTGAGAAATAACCGTCAAATTTGCAGTTATTCGAATAGTGAGAGATAAGATTCGCCATTTCGGGTAAATAAAATTTTTGAAATTTTTCAGAAACGATCTCAAAAGTGTTATTTTGAAATTATTTTCTAAAACTATTTAGTTCAATATTTGCTTTCCCGCGCGTTGAGAAGCACTGGTGCGACAGCAAAAGAATACCCATAGGTTTCAGGTTACACCGCTACTTCTTCCGCCCACGCGACAAAAACTTTCTTACGCCGAAGCCATGCTGCTGAAGCATAACAAGGTCGGCGGCACCGTTCTCCGCACTCCGTGCCAAAAAAGCGAGGCGCACGCGCTCTGCTGCCTTTTTTCAAAGAGGGCCATGTAGACTTAGACCTTTTTCGGGCAGCGCGTGGACTACGGGAGTGCAATATTGGGGGCATGGCTGCCGCTTTTTATCAAAAAAGGCCATGTAGACTTAGACCTTTTTTGATAGAAATTGAGCTTGGGGTAATTTTTAAAAATTGGGGTCAAGAATTCTGTCAACATGTGAAAAATTTTCAAATTACGAGGTTGGTTTTTTGGATTTTGCATGCGTTTTCCAACTTTTTTCCAATTTCCTTTGGACTTGGACCCAGGTTTAGCTTAAATAATTTCAAAATAACACTTTTGAGGTCGCAAACGACTCGGGCGTTCGTGAAAATCAATTTTTTTCTGCTTTCTCGAATTTCTGGTCCAGAAAATGGTTTCTGAATTCCATTTTTTCGCTTTAAAAAATGCACGCAAAATCCAAACAAATGACTTTGTAATTTGAAATTTTTTTAAAGGTTCACAGAATTCTTGACCCTAATTTTTGAAAATTACCCTAAGCCCAATTTCTATCAAAAGGGTCTAAGTTTACATGGCCTTTTTTTATTAAAAAGCGCCAGCCCTGCCCCCCCCCCCATATTGCACTCCCATGGTCCACGCGGTGCTCGAAAAAGGTCTAAGTCTACACGGCCCTTTTTGAAAAAAGGCAGCAGAGCGCGTGCGCCTTGGTTTTTTGGCACGAAGTGCGGGGAACGGTGCCGCTGACCGTGTATGTACGTACGTGTACGCGTGTACGTACGTGTACATGTACTTTTACGTGTACGTGTACATGTACTTTTACGTGTACGTGTGTACGTGTATCGTTGTGTGTGTGTATCTGTGTACGTATGTTGGCTGAAACTTAAGCAGGAACGCGCCTTGCACCCGCACGCACCATTTCGAGAAAATCAATGCTGAAAAAAGCCTTCCTGGAATCCTCCACACCGTAAGCTTTTGGCCACTTGCTATAAAGATCACCATGTTTGCAACACACAAACTTTACGGTATGCAGCTGTATTTGATTGTGTGCTTTTATATGCAATGCTGCGTTTAGTAATAAATTCTTATAACAGAGTTCTCATGGTTAGTTTCCCCGAAGGCTAATCATCTATACTAACAACCAGCCAACCACAAGCCAAAGGACCGTGCTTCTTTTTGTGCATCTATGACAAAGCTGGGAAGAGAGATGAACCTTCGTTCGCAACTACGGGGCCGCCCATGGGTGTGACACTTTTTTAAATTAATTAATTGAGCTATTGAGTAGACATAATTTAAAATAAAAAATGTCACAAAATTAATTAATTCGGTGACACTTTTTATTTTAAATTAAATTAATTCAGTGACATTTTTATTTTAAATTAAGTGCACTCAATAGCTTCGTACATAATAGCTTTTCTTTACCCAATAGAACTACCCATAGCGGATATCATGGAATATTTTCTGCAAGACATTGGTGCATCTGGCGCCAACTGCGTCTTAGTATTGTCCACTATTAAAGAAGATATTCCATAACATTTGTGATTTTGGTTTGATGGGATGGGATCGTTTATTTATGGAATTAAAATTAATATTTCCATTTCGTTCTTTGACCGAAATTCGTTTGCAGAAATCAGGTAGGTGCGCTCTGTCCTATTTCACCATTTCTGGTCTGGTTTATTTTCATTCACTAGTTAAAGCAAGTGTAGTAAATAAACATGTGATGTACCAGTTGTGGTTCGCCTTTTAGTCACCACTACAACCTAAAGCCAGACGACCCATACTTGATGACATCCCGAACAGCTTCCCAGCCGCCGCGCCATTGATTCCTCGGGTAAGCCATGTGTATCATTCTGTCATGACCTTTGCTAGGGATAGTCTCTTTCGCGGTCTGGCCGATCTAGTCTCCTGGTGTCCCTGCGGACCCCGATACGTATGCCTTCAGAATTTTTAAAAATTAAAAACAAACAACCCACAGCAGCCCAAGCGAAAAAAATTTACGCACAATTTTCATTCCTTCCGTTTTGACAGGGCGGGGTGGGGGCCAAAAATTTTGCCCCTCTCCATCCCCATATGACCCCGATTTTTAGGCAAAAATTTCTTCAGGCTGAAACCAAGCTAACATGTATCACTAACAATGCTAAATTGTACGCCCTGGTGAACATAACAATTCGGTCACGTTATTTGCTCAAAAATAATAGAATTTTGAGAAAAACTTCAGAAAAATTGTCGAAAAAGGCCAAATTTTTTTGTAAAGTAATTTCGTTTGTGCATAAGGGAACATTTTTAAATATTTGCCCTATTGGGGGATGATACGGGGCGTCCCATTTTGCCAACCCTAACTTTGATCGCAGCCGTCACCAAAAATTTCACAGAACTATCTCCACGGTTTCTAGAACATAGGCTGTGTGAATTTAAAATTCTGCATAAAAAATTTCCATCGTGATTTTTTGTGCGCGCCAAAAAACTACGTCTATCTGAAAAATAAATCCACCTTAACGAACGGTGAGCATATGCCGTCTGTTATTATTCGCTTTTTTTCAGGTCACCAAGAAACTCTTCGTTGTCGGCGGCAGAGAAACAAATGGAAATGCGCTGGACAGCATCGACATTTTCGACTTTGGCTCGCAAAGTTGACGTCGCGCTGAGTTCAAATTGCCAGCACGGGCACGCGCCTTTTTGGCTGTTGCGAGTTTCGATGGTCGTCTTTACGCGTTTGGCGGTTATGAAGCAAAAGATCGTGTTGATGTGTACGACGACACACAGAAAAAGTGGGTGACGACAACGACGATAATTCCGACGTCTCGTTGGGCGCACGCGGTGTGTCTTTTCCAAAATCGTCTCGTCATCGTCGGCGGATTTGTCAAAAGTGTCGACGCCTTTGACCCATTGACAAACGCGTGGACACCGATGACGAGCATGTCGACGTGGCGTGCCTCTCTTGCCGTCGGCGTTCTCGGCGGCGCAATCTACGCCATTGGAGGGTACTCAGACAAAAAAGCAATGAACTCGGTGGAGAAATTCGACGGCGTGCGATGGTCGCCCGTCGCGTCGATGAAGAAACCACGTTATAGACATTGCGCGACGGTCGTCGGCGACGAACTTTTTGTCTTTGGTGGAGTGGACGAGAGAGGAACGTGTCTCCCATCGTGTGAAGTATTCTCTCTTTTGACGAGACAGTGGAGCATCGATCGCGTCAAACCGATGCCAGCGCCGCGTTGGGGCACCGGTGCGATGGCCTACCAAAGACGAATCTGCGTCTTTGGTGGGTATAGTAAGGAAGATGGCTACCTCGACTCGATGCTCGTGTGCGATCCAACGTCGAATGAGTGGGAAACAGTCGCCGGTCGAATGCCGACAGCGCGAGCGTTGGCCGGAAGCGCGCTCATGTGAAAGTGCAATTACATGAAAATGCGGATTTCATTTTATCGATTGCCGTTTCACAAATATCAGCGGACTGTCAAGTTCTCTAATCCTAAAATGCGGCAAAACCGGCTTGGCCATTTCCAAATTTTTGGTTTAATAAAAATGTAACGACTTTACAAATCTTTATTTGGAAACGAAATTCTCGAAAAACTTTAGGTTTTATGGCTGCTCAGTACCAAAATTTTAATCTTAATTTTTTAGAACGGTTGATTTGGATAATTCTAGAGCGCTTCATGTGTGACTTTCATACAAAGTATTGAAATATAACCTAATAAGGTGTTAATTGTAATTTTAGCCCGGACACCCCATAATTGTTTCCCGGAAGCATCGTTATGGTTGTGAATGCTCAGAGGACCCTAGGGTCACCCAGTGGACCTGAAGCATGCTCTCTGTGGCTCAGGAGCCTGTGCTCCCCGTAGAGCCCTTATAAAGCAGTCCCCTGCAGTGATCTAAGGGGTTCATCCGTGCAAACGTGCTCCAGCTGGTTTCTGGAAGCTATTCTATGGCTTAGGATCATTGGTTGACACCAGGGTGCTCTCTGTAGCGCCGGAGCCTCTGCTCCCCATAGAGATCCTATAGACCTGCGTGCTCACTGCAGGCGGCTGCAGCGATCTAAAAGGTTCGTCTGGGCCAACGGGCTCCAACTGACCTCTGGAGGCTACCATATCATCCCGGATCGTTGGTTGGCATCAGAGTGCTCTCTGTGGCCCCGGAGCCTGTACTCCTCATAGAGCCCTATGGAGCCGCGTGCTCTCTGCGGCCCCCTACGGTGATTTAATGAGTTCGTCCAGCAAAACGGGTTCCAACTGGCTTCTGGAGGCTACCCGAGCTTGCCTGTCTTGTACCTAATCTTAGCTCCAAGGGGCTTGCTCACTATACCCTGGAACCTGTGCTTCATGAGGCTCCACCATGCTTCCCGTGGCCAAAAAGATACCAAAAGTGCGTTCTTGACGATTCCGGTTTCATGCAAATGTTCTTGAGCGCTCTTTGGGGCCAGAGGATTAGGCCCGACGGGTTGAGCCTCCCCTACCGCTATGGCTCTTTAGCTATCAGGGGTTGTGGTCCCAGAGCCCCCAACGGAGTATCACCTAACCAGGTTATGATTTTTGATGCATTGGATCACTTGCACAGGTGCACTTTTGTTGTAAATAGGAAATTTTAAACAAACGGCCCATCCTAGCAAAAAACTTACTACGCCGTCCTTAGTTACCGATCTTAAATAAAATCCCAAATGACGAAAACGGGTCGGGGCACTTCGCCAACCTATCCAGGTTGCACTTCGCCAACCTATCCAGGTTGCAGTTCGCCAACCTATACAAGTTCCATTTCGCCAACCTATACCTTACTAGGCGGACTGCGGATTACGATACAACCATCATAAAGGCAGGTAGGCAAGACGGTACGGTAGACTCAAGCGCTCTGTGCGTGTGTACATACTGCATACACAAGTACTCGGTTATCGCACTCCTCCTCAGTCCGGCCTGAGTTAGACTCATCAGCTTCGAGACTCGGTTCGACCGTATTTCGCGAATGCATGTGAGGCGTTCAAGTAAGGCGGCAAACGAGCAAATGACCAGCCAATCTATGCAGCAGCGTAGCAGTGCACTCGTCCGGACACCATGTAGTCACAGCTGCAAGCGACTCTTTCGAAAACAAAGAAGAGTGTTGGTTGAAGTCCGCGCAATGGAATGCACCGATGGCGGCAACGAAGGAGAGAAGGCAGGGGAGAGGAGGTCCGACAAACGCTTACTCCTTTACTCTCTTATGTTCCTGTAGAAAGTTATAAGCCTTCAAAGGTATCCAAATTCCCCAATTTTTTTCGGCCGATGGGTATGAACCATGATAAATATTGCGATGTCCTATTCAGGGATCTGGGGCTGTAATGGCTTAGGAGCGGTTGGCGTTTTTGACAAATTGCACCCATATGGAGGGACTAGTCCAACCGCCTTGGCGACGTCCCTGCTATTGCTACGGCCATTTTTACAATGCTGCTGTTGCGTCGACGTGTGAACTTGTACAATATACGCTACCAATTAGAGGTCGGGTTCCTGGGTTCGGGTCTGAGTTCGGATAAATATAGCAAAAAACATGAGAAAGGGGTTCGGATACCCGAGTTCCGGTCACTTTTTAGGGTTCGGGTTAGAAGCCAGGGTTCGGGTTCGCCCAAACCCGACCTCTACTACCAATGCTTCTCAACATACGCTATGAACATAGGCGCACAATATACGCTACAATATACAACAAAGGGAACTTGGGCCGGTCGACGAAGTTGAACTTGAGGGGTTGGCGAAGTGCAACCTGGATAGGTTGGCGAAGTGGAACTTGTATAGGTTGGCGAAGTGCAGCCTGGATAGGTTGGCGAAGTGCAACTTGGATAGGTTGGCGAAGTGCAACTCTGGTTGGCGATAGTACCCCGACCCGACAAAAATGCACCTGTGCTGCTGATCCATTGGGCTTGAGCATTGAGCAGTGCAAAAAACACCATTGCTGAAAATACCTCCCAAACTGAGCACTCGTCGCTCTGTTTGCCATCAGTAGAAAGGGATTCAACACGAGCTCACAAATTATTTTTTGATTTTAGTTGAATTTTTGCTCTAGAACTTCCAGTTTGTGTGCGCAAGCACGCCCAACGTATAAATTAGCTGGCCGCTTTATCGCAGCCGCAAACAGGCGCTACTACAAAAAAAACCTACTTTTACACATAGGGCTGTGTAAAACACTCTTTTTGACTATTTGTGACCTTAATTAAAAGCCTACAGCCCAAGTACGTAATCAAGTGTCGCCTTGTATGACTTCCATACATGGAGCGCCGCTGAACACTATGGGTTTTGTGGAATAGCTCTGGAACACCTTGGATGTGGTACTCTAGGACGTACTTAAGCCATTTGCAAATTCGAAACTATTCGAAAAAAATCGAGAGAATTCGAAAAATTTCGAATCGAATTTCTTAACTATTTGATTTAATTCAAAAATTTTCGATTTTTTTCTCGAAAAAAATTGATTCAAAATTTTTGAATTTTCGTTTCAAATTCGTTGCAACTCTGTTCTACAGCAGTCAGCTCGATGGTGATACTGATGAGTTCAAGTTCTAGAGCAAGAACTTTTTCGGGCTGCGCTGCCCTGCCTTAGCAAACCGTGTTCGTCGATTGCTAGAAATTGCATCTCGTTTTTGGTTTGGTTATTGATGCGTTCATGTCTGCGTTGGTAAAAACTCAGCTTTATGCGCCGACGTTTGGAATTTCGACAAAATGACATTGAGCCGATCAAAAAATCGACTTACGAGGGCTCAGCTTAAAACTGACGTCAGGCGGAGGGGAATGGCTCAAAACTGACTATGACCGGCAAGGGGTGGGGGAGTCAAAACTTCAAATTTTTACTGACGTCATTTGTGCACGGCCTTTTACTTCCATTTCCTGTATTTTTACAACAATCGCGTGCTTTTAAATTGTTCTAAAAATCAATAGTATTTGTCTTATTTTGTGTGCAAAATATTTAATGGCGGTTGTGTCAAATTGCCCATTGATTCAAACGCAAATGTTTAGCTTAGTTTCGCTATTCGGCTATTAGTTGGACACTTTCAGATTCAACAACCAATTCGATGAATCGTGAAAAAGCCGACTTTGGCGTAGTCAAAGTTCAAAAACCGGTTTGAAATTGAATTACCGGAAAAATCGAGGCATGTAAGCGGTTCAGAACTTCAAACCTTTGGCGGATCCGAAGTCTGGAAGTAGAAATGTGAATTTTTCAAGTTTTTTTACTTCATATAGAAATGTTAGAATAGCAATTTGCGGTTTGAAAATTCTAGCACCACCTAGGGGTGGAATTTCGAAGTTTTTCTTTCAGATTTATTATTGCTCTGTGCACGCAGGGTTCCGCAGCCGAATTTGAACGAATTTATAGTGGCTCTGAATAGGCAAGGCATGCGGGCGAGAACGGACCTTCTCTTCCCTTTCCGCGGAGGACGATTCTCCCCCAGGGGATCATTTCTAAGGGAGAATGACCACACTCGCCAAGCAAATTGAAGACAAGTTTTGTAATTTGATTTGTTTCCAGGAAAACTTTTGACGCTGTTTAAAACGGCGATAGTCTGCTCGTACCATGCAGTGAAATATTTTTCACGAAAAATAGTAATAATTTTGTTAATTTTAAATAAAGATAATAAATATTTTCAGTTCAGCGATGACAGATGCAAGAAACGTCATTATTTTGTTGGAGCAAGGTGTGGAACTGGAATACTGCCTGGAAGTCGGTCTTTCACGTTTATGTTAATTTTCAAGTTAATTTGGTACGGAATCTTAATGTTCGCGCTCAGGGTCGATTAACATGATCATGTGCATGATGGGTAAAAACATGTCATTATGTTGTGTCTAATGAAGAGGTTCATGTTGGCAAAATAAGAGCAGCTTTGTGCTTAATACCGTTTTGTTAGACTGTTAAAAACGGCGATTTTGAATAAGCTATTCTTTCGAGTAACAACACTGAGAGCAGAGTATCGAAGAAATTCGCGTTTTTTGCAACTATCATTGTTTGTCTCGTCATTTTTTTACGCAGTTCTCCACGTGACCCTCTAATTTGTTTTTTTTGGTCTTAAAGAAATTTCCCCCTGTTTTACCTTCAGTATTTTTGCATCCTGTGTGGGGCGCGTAACAGAAGAGGATGCCAACTGTTCACTATAAATTTTCTCCCCCTTTCCCCCACGGTCCTCCTCGAAAAAAAATAATAAAATTTAACGGGCAACTTGAGAACCTTTCGGGCTGTGTTCTGGAAGTGTTCCAAAGATCATTGGTGTTGCAGAAAGTGTTCCAGAACATTTTTCGGCGAACATCGATTTTTTCTTTAGTGTTATTTTCAAAATGTTTTTCTATAATCAATTGTGTTCCGTGAGAGCGGGCACAACGTGTTGTCTGCTCGTCCGTGTGTCCAAGAAACATAGGATGCGCTTTTTAGGCTTTGCCAATGTAAATTTACTTCAGAGATGGTCATGGGCCGGCCGGCCCATGGGCCCCCATGGGCTGGGCCGGGCCGGGCCGGGCCTAGCGGATGAGAAAATGCTATGGGCCGGGCCGGGCTGGGCCTCAGCTAAAACGTTGGGCCCAAGGGCCGGACAACAAACTGATCGCCGATTTGTCTGCTGCAACTTGCAACTTTTTCATTCCGAGAGCGACTGTCTTTGAAAAGTAATTCACTCCCTATAAGTAATCCATTTATTCAGTTTTGTCACAACAAGACAGATGAGTGGTCGGAGGAAGTTCTTCCCGCTCCTTCTCCCTCTTCCGCTTTTGAAAAACCGAAGTTGGTGGAAGCGTTGGTATCATAGTCTAGTACGCCAGGCGCAGGGGCGCCCATACGTGGGGGGGGGGGGCCGGGCGCCGGGTCTGGCTCCTTTAAACAGTCAAATAAAAAAATTTTACATGAATACTGTATAGTCTTCATTTTTGCAGTAGCGCCCCTATAAGATATAGTACCCATGCGCAGCAAACCAAGGTCAAAACTTGACAAAAACCGGTCATTGCGACGAGAGCGTTGTCTGAATTTCAACGAAAATAGCTAGAGTACACCCAGCGCATTGTGTGCGTTCAAACAAGTCTAGGATCGCCATTGAATGGCAACGAAACGCAGCTCAATTTGGTTTAAAACAAAGCAAAAAAGCATGAATTTTTGAAAAAGTTTTGTGATTGTTTTCAACTATTTCTGACTTCGGCAATAGCTAGAGTACAATTTACGTGCAACAACAAGCGAAACAAGTTATTTACGAAGACTCAATTTTGGCTATCGAGCAGACTATATCAAACACATGACACCCCCAACGCGACGTTTCGCCTTTACTTGGTAATTTCTGCTATGTCTGCCTTGATTACGTAACATACATATGCAGCGTCGCTTTATATCCGAGACAGACCTTCGCTGACATCTTTGCCGTCTGCAGATGAACGGAGAGAGCACTGAAGCCACTAGTTGTAGTGAATTTACAGAAAATGCTTCTCTGTGGCGAAAGCAGGTGACCCATTGCCGTCGATCATCCGTTTCTCTTTGCCATTGTCGGCAGCAAAATGACCACGTCCTTTTTGTTTCTCGGCAGTCGTTTCGTTGTAAACGTCTGCGACTGTCAGTTAGCTTGATCGTCTGCTTGAGGGCTCTCGTTTGCGTTGCTTTTTTAAGCTAGCTAGTCAGATGTTACGAACTCATTCGCGTATGTTTAATTCTGGTTTTTTACGTGTTATGTCTACGTACTTTATGCAAGATGTGCGCGTTATTCTGCGAACTGCTTGCTGCACTTGATTTAACTGTTGCTGACCAATCGCACTTATATCGTCCGTACGATTAGTAGTTTGCGTTAGCTTTTAAGATGTCTATGTACGTGCACGTACTGAGCGCATGCATTTTATACTACGGGATATGACTGTACATGCAGTACACAGTTTTTGACATCAACCCGAGTCCAGCCGTAGTGCGTTACATAGATACGATGTAGTGTAGCGCAAATATTCGCGATTTGCCTCTGTAGGTGAACGAAGAGGGCGTCGAAGCGACTGCCGCCACTGCTGTCACTGTGTGCGATTCTGGCGTGCGTTCCCTTCCGAAAACGCTGACTGTACGAATCGATCATCCATTCCTTTTCGCGATTATCGCTTCATGCCCTACTAGCTGCCTGCTTCTTTTCGTTGGTAGCGTTGTCAAAGTGTGACGGTCTTTTATCCTTATTCTGCACCGTCTTTAAATTATATTCTTCGTTAGTGGCATGTACGTACCTACGCCGTCATTTAATCGTATGTTGGTTTAGTCCTGAGTCATTAGAGACCGAACTTGATAGCTTATTTTGGCCATCAGTGACATGTGAGTGATCTGACGTTTAGTTACGTACATGTGGGCGACAAGTGTTCGTTTTAAGTTTGAATGCGATTCGCCTGTCGTTAAATCGTGCATCCGCATACTGCGTGCTCGGTGTATTCAGTCGGACTTTTTGTTGACAATACGGCTGATGTTTATTCTTCTACGTAAACGCGATTTATATCTATGTGTCGGCTGATCGCTGGCTGTTCGCAATGGTGTTGTCGTAAAAAAACGGGGCAAGTTTCATATGCTTTAGCTGTGCTGTGTTTGTTACTATCTGCTCTGCGCTGCGTTCCTTTTAACCTGTGTTAACGTGCTATTCCCTTGATTTCGTCGAACGGAAGTGTTCTGTTCGTATTGGAATAAACACGCGCTGACGGTCACATCTGACTTCTACAATACACTGTATGGTTTATTATGTTTGTGTAACATACTGTAGGTTCACCCGATGAACCGTACGTCACTGGCGTTATGCGGTTACTACTGTGCAGTATATACTACGTTTGGCGCTTCTATGTAAAGGAGAAAAAGACGGGTCGTGCATCGACGTCATCTTGTTCTTCCCCAAGCAGCAACATCAAGGTCAACAAAATAACAAGCACGTGTAAAATAAACACCATGAAGATAGACAAAATCACAATTTCAAAATCGCCATCCTGAATGTAATTTGACGTCGCTAGTTCTCAAAGAACGCTGAATATTGGTGACAGAATAATGGCGGAGAAGTGGTGGAGATAAACGCATAGTATCGATAGCAAAGTACCGTTTTACGAGATTGTGCTATCTTTATCGTCGTCAGATGAGCAAAGACCGCGTGTTCAGCTGTGGGTGTGTGTTAGGACCTGTCGGATGTCGAATTTTCGCGAACGCGGATTTCCTACAGGTGCGGAAACCTACCGTCGTCGGAAAAGCATTGCTGTAATGAGACCCAATTTACTATGGTATTTTTGAATGACTGCACCGAAGCAATCATCCTTACTCGCTTTTATTTTCTCTTTGCGGATCCAAGCATCCACAAAGTTGCACTGTTACCTCACGAAGTCCATAAACAGTTTATAAATTGAGAAGAAACCGGCCGTATCGCCAACAGTATAGAAATGGTGGATAAAAGGTCCATGAACCGTCATGTCTTATAACTTTAGAAACCGCTTATGGACCGTTTCCATACTGTTTCGAGACATGGCCGGTTTCTCGCCCTTTTATGGATTGTTTATGGACTTCGTGAGGTAACAGTGGTGCGAGACACTTCAGCAGCGGCGACAGCGAGTTTACGGTGCAAATCACGCAGCGAATTCGAACTTGCGACCGGCGGCGACGCGCCGAGTTGTCGCCGACAACGACGAGGAAATGCGGAGCGCCAAACTCGAGCTTATACGTTCTGAGACTGCGTTCAACAACGCGCGGCAACGCAACGAACTTTTGCAAGTTCGCGTGCTGCAACGCCAGCTTCAACATGATGATGACGGCGACGGCTGCTGCTGATAAAAGTAGAATGAACTAATGAAAACTTTGTCGTGTTCTTTTGTTTTTTCTTTTAACTGTAGCGATGTTTCCGAGCTAGTTGCTTGGAAGAAAAACTATGTCTGACGTAGCATGGTGGGTACCCGTGCTCAGATCGCCGATCATATGGTTCCGAGGTCGAGGACTTTGGTGACTATCCAGCTCCGTCGACTAAAAGCTGATATGTACAGTGCGTAAAAAGTTCAACGTATGCATGCGTGAAAGGCAATGTTATTTTGCACTGTGTGCATACGTTGAACTTTTTACGTACTGTACGTATTAGCTTTTAGTCAACGGAACTGGATTATTTCCAAGGTCTTCACCCTGGAAGCCACAATCATTTTATTAACTAGAATACTGCGCATCTTGAATTGTATCGTTCCTAGCTGTCTTGCTGCTCAGCTGTTCAGCTATCACATTTGCATCTTCGTTTGTTGTTTTTGTTATGCTTTCTTGTTGTTTGAAGTAAACGCTTGAATTAATTGATTCTTGGTTTGAAAGCATAGAACTTACAACAATCTTTAGTGTGTCGTGGGCCGACCATTTGTCTGCGTCGAAATTTAGTGTACAGTATCATAGCGGGTATTATGTGTGTACTGCATGCGTATACACATTTACAGTCAGATCGAGCACAAAAGGCTATCTGGAAATTCATCCTTTATTTTCTCTGTCCAATAAAAGCAAACTGTATTACAAACAGCCAGCGAAGACAAAGCTAGCCAACTTAGGCAACGAGAAAACAACGTATATACGTACAATACATTCGGAATGCACAAATGAAACCGTTGCTTTTTTCCAATTTGCACAATCCTTGACGCACTGTCAGTTGAACTCGGCCACCTCGCTGGCAAAAGCAAAGTTGTAGAGAGCCGCACATGCTTTGATAATGCGGCAGACGAATGTTGAATCGCGAATCGAGACGTAGCCGCCGATGAGACCGAATCGGCTCTTGAAATCACAGTTTGTATTCTCAATGATGTAACGAGTGCGAGCGATTCGCTG
>JAQGBB010001481.1:0-13341 GCA_034691745.1 Prismatolaimus dolichurus
GGTTTCAAAGACCGCGTAGACGAACGCGTTCCCCTGATGAACGTCGAGCTGCAGAACGGTACTGTTGGTACTGCTAATCGACGAGGTGTAGTAGAAGTAGGATCGGGAGATGCACGCCGGGAGACAGGCGTTCGAACGACAGTCGGAAAGCGTCATGCTTCTCAGCGATGTGTCCGTCGTTGCCGTCTCAGCAAAACTGTAATTGTAGTGCTGAAGGCAGGGTTGCATTGCCGGAGGCTTCTTCACGAGACCGAGATCGCTGAGTGACCAGCAGCTGCGTGTAGCACTCACGCTTGCGAAAAAGCACTCGAATGCACAATCAAGCTGGATCTGCGATGAGCACGGCGCTGACGAGGTATTCCATTGGCGTGACTCTGAGAGAATGACGACACCGACCGCAACAAAATGCCCCAGTCCGGCAGCGGAAAACGAACTATCGCCATTAGCCGGATCGAACGCGCCAAGACCGTGTCGAAGATCGAACGTAATTACGTTGGTGCTTAATTCTCCGTTTGCGAACTCGTTTACGATCTGCGCTGAGACATAGTCCTGAGGTGCTCTGAAGGTTGTGATGTTCGTCGGCAAGTTGACGCAGAGAAGGTCAACTGGGTTGCAGTACTGAGCACTGGTGCACACTGGATTGGCTAAAGGTTTTAACGAAAATTTTCCGGTGTTGTTCGTCAAATTCGTCTAAAAACTCACCTGAAATGCGTGTAAATTTGCTGAGATCATGGCAAGGATTGAACATCGTTTCCCCAAACGTTGACGTAAAAGCATCGAATTGATAGAAGATGACTCTCATCTGATAGATGACGTCACAGATGTACGCAGCGTTAAGTTTCGTTAGCTGAAAGAAGTTGACGTTGCTGCCAATTAAGACGTTCGTCAGCATGTCAACTTGATCGAGGATTGTTTGGTTGTAATTTTGGCCTGTACTCCACGGTGCTTCTTGATCGTAGTCGGTAAATGCGTTCATCATCATATAGGACGTCAGCATGACGCGCTCGTTGAGCGCAGCAAGACTCGTGCCATCTGTTTCATTCTGGCTTAGAAGGATGTGAAGGAAGTTCAACTGGCCACTAGCGATGAAATTATGCAAAGTTTGATTAAATTCGATAATTGACACACTTCCGTTTCTTTCGAATAGTATATCACGGTTGATATCTAGGCAAATTGCAGCGTCATCGAAGGTAGCTGTTGTATTTCGTTGGATGATCATGTCTGTCTCGATGGGCTGCGCGGAATACTGACTTATAAGGACCACGATCTCCTGAATTGTGAACACAAAACAAAGCGGCAAGACGAGGAGCCAGACGAGTGCAGCGAGTGCGTTAGTTTCCTTAGCGAGAAAGGGAAATCCGTGAAAGCCGGTGATAAAGCTGAACTCTCGACAGTATTTTAGAATAGTGGTATCGAAGATGCACCAGGCTTTTCCACCAACTTCAGAAGAGCTTTTAGCAGGACGTATCAGTCTGCTAGCGATAGCCTTTGCGACAAAGATGACGATGTGCAAAACGGCAACGAGGCTAGCTCCCAGCCACCAACCTAAAGGGTGAAGATTAAGTCCCGTGGGTTACGGTAGTGTAGCGACATGTTTCGAATGCATAGGTCATGTGTTGGTCAACACATGACCGAGGCAGTCGAAACATGTCGTTACACTACCGTAACCCACGGGACTTAATTTTTAGCATTTATTTCAAACAGACAAAGCGTGTGCACTAATGGGACAAGATCGACGTAGCATACGTACCAATAAGACCTCCAAAGGCGCCGAGAAAGCCAACAAAATCCATAAGAAAATACTCTGTATTCGCTAAGAAGAGAACGGGTTGTGGATAGACATTTAGCAGCGTAATGTTAGTTGGGATGGCACCGACTGGGTAGATCATCGCCATGTAGCGTGTGTACTCGCACTGCTGAGGGCAGCTTGCAAGGATTGACTCCCAGACCTTCAGCGATGCCTGATTTATAGGCTCGTCCAAGTCAGCAAGGGTATATCGCTGTGTACACGGTCGAGTTGAGTTAGATATTGTGCCGAATTGCATTAACGAAGTGCACGAACGATTCGCTCTAATCTGCTCGAAAAGCATATTTTCTGCGCAAGAAAACTGGTCAACGTTACCACACGGCGTCGCCGTCAGACTCAGCCAAGCATAGCTGCCTGATGCTTCGAGACCGACGTAACTAGCGCTACCGAATGCAGTGGCCGACAGCGCGTCAAACTTTGACGAATCGCGCACAGATTGACCACCGTATGGGTCAAAGTAGAGGTTGAGGCCGAACATTTGTTTTGCTGTTTCATTGGCGCCACCGTAGAGGAGCTGCGGCATTGCCTGAGAGACTATCATTGTGTTGACGTCCACGAAGTAACTGGTGTTACCAAAGTTTGAGCACAGAACGTGCGAACTCGGAATGTAGCCAGGTGCCCCCATCCAAACGATCGAGTCGAGCGTCAGACACTGTGGTGGATTTATGCCGAGGTAAGGCCCGACGGTTAGCTGCATCGCATTGCACACGTACGTGCCGACGACCTTTGCGAGGAATCGATAATCGATGTTGTTCGACTGGTAGTACGCTTGAACAATGTCGATCAATGGCAGCACGTTGGGCAGACTCCGGTTCAGAGCCAGCGTGGACACGCGCTGACCTCGATCGTAGTCCATCATCAGTGTCAGCATTGCATACGACGCAGCGACGAGGGCGCTATTCAACGTCGATGGACTGCTAACATTCACGAGAGACGCCAATATCTCGTTCGCATTCTAACTCTGAAGCAACGTAAGCTGTTTGCTGTTTGTAAAATTCTCGAGAATTGCTTCAAAGACCGTCTGATCAACGCCGCCGAGCATCGTTTCAAGGTAGTAGGTGAAGTTTATCTCGATGCAAGTCGCGGCGGACGGGAAGAGAAAGTTGGACAAGTTCGAAGTCGTCTGACTGGCGATCGCCGTCGGCTGCGACGCGTAGTAGAGGCAGAGGTTAACGGTGTAGTAGACGCACAAAAGGATGAGAGCGACAAGAAAGCATGCCCAAAACGCCACTCGAACTTTGCTGCCCTTGCAGGCGCTTACGAAACCAAACCCATGAATCTGGCTTTCCTCGCAATATGACCAGAACAGATCGGACAAAGATTTGATCATTTCTAGTCACTTTCTCGCGAATAGGTTTAGGCTGTAGGCAGTTTGCAGGCAGTCCGACCACGTAGACGCCACAGGGTACGAAGTAAGCACACGTTCGAGCTCGAGAACGGGTCGAGTTCGTACGTATATAGGCCTAGCTGTTTTCTTTTGTACTGATGCAATACCATTGGTTGGCACGAAGCTACGTCAACGTATTGAATCTCCTAATTTGACCATGTGACGCGCGGATATAAGCTATTATCTCGTCGATAGCGTTTTAGCAAAATAGCGTAATGTTGCGTATTGTCAAGGCGAACTCAATGCAGTTCTGTGCTTGTTATGCTGGTCTGTTAGTCTATAGAATTATGCCAGCTCGAAGCGTTCAGCAGAAACTTCTAGGAGTGCTACCAAAATCATTAGAGACGAGCAACCCAAGACCTAGTTTCGTGGAAAACGTATCCCACACGAACATGAACTCCCAAGCGTAGTTTCATGTAATACGCGTGATCCTGAGTGACTTTGTGCAAACGTTTAACTAGCGAAGCCGTACACTTGAGCAAACTACGTCCTACTTCGTTTCACTCGTACAGACACTAGTTTTTAGGCCCTTTGACGCACGTCAGTTGCCTTATGCGATCGAAGTCTGTGTCTGTCCGCCGCGTAACTCTGGAACTAAGAGGCCTAGCGGGCTAATTCTTTTTGATATATAGAAACCTTGGGGCACGTAGGGATTTTTTTCATATGAATCTTCCGGGACGCTTAGATTGTCTTCACAGATTGAGCTGAAATTTTGTATGCACAGACTGGCCATGGTGTAGTCGTGAAATATACTGTCGCTGACGGATTTCGTCATAAATAGTTTTTAGGCCCACTGGCACATGCTGTGTAACCTTGCCATAGTTATAATTCCGGAATGCGTAGACGGATTTGGCTAAAATTTTGCATGTGCACTACAGTCATTGTGTGCTCTTGAAGTGTGCTGTCATAGGTGGTTTTTGTCATCAATGGTTTTAGGCCTGTTGGTATATTGCGTCAGTGGGCCTCAAGAATCGGTACATCCAACTTGTTTGCAAAAGAGAAGAAACGTTTCTGAATTTGCAACGTTTTTTGAAAAGAGGCGTCAGGGCAAACAGCCTCGATTTCGCGACTTCTAGTAGCTGGAGCGCACGCGCGAAAAAAGATAGTTAGCTGGTCGTGCGTCCGTCCCCGCTGGCTCGTTTCATTAATTCATTCAATCATTCGCGCGTTCAAGGCCTGTTCGTTAAATCTCTTTTCAAGCGCAGCGCATCTCGCCTTCAAACTGGCTACTTCTAGTTGAAGCGACACTGTCTCTTCAACTTGAAAGCTCCTCCGTCGGATAAGCAACCGATGTTGCGTGCACGCCGTCAGAGGGAACATAATCGCTTGAATAATACCAATGAAGCCAGCGCCATGCCAGAGGGCAAAGATGCCGCCAAGATCGGACATGAGCGTCGAGAACTCATTCGCGAAGCGTTCCTCGTAGGCGAGACAGTCGTATTGCTTGACGTAAAACTTGAGTAAATATTTGAAAGTCAAAATAGTTCCGCATGTGTAAGTGGGCCTACGATAGGGCACGTCCGTCTTGTTGAACCAGCAACAGAGAAACAGTACTCAACGCTGTCGGTCACAGAGCGGTAAAAACAAAGGTGAACAATGTGTGCTGGTCCCTGGATACACATGACTCTGTATAGAGCCACTAGTGTACACCCAGTATAAATCTAGAAAAATCTGCACGACACAGGCGAGCACGGAAGGCGTGGACAGATGGCGCCGAAACAGTGCTCGGACAACGAATTCCAAGACGCAACGACTCTCTTCGCGAAAAAGTGCTTGCGATTCACGCGCGACGCGGGGTGTTCAAGCTTGAGCGAGTGGCCGCGAAGTACACGTGTCGGGCGTGTGAAGTCGTCAAAATTAAGGTCGGTGCTCCCGTGCGTGATGGCGTAAACGAGCCAGATCGTTGTGCAGACGACGAAGTTCGAGAGTTTGTGTGTCCCGTTTTGCTTTGCTTGCATGTGCATCAGTGTGGACTGTTGATGGCGCATTTACAAGCTGCTGTGCCTGAGCGAAGCTTTTTTGATGCAGTAAACGCTGTTTGTTAAATCTAAGTATCAGTAATTATTTCTGTCAGTTACAGTCTTCCTGAGTCAGAGTTTCGCACGTCGATTGCCATGCGATAGGTCCGAGTCATCAACCATTACCGTGTATAAACAGAATTTCACCAACGCTAACTGTTAGCTCTAAGCATCGTGGATTCTATATCTGCGGACTCATTGGGTTTGCCTCAAAAATAGTTCTCGATTCTGAGCAGTTCGAGCATGTTAGAACGTGAAACTTTATGAATTTAGTGAACTTTTTAATCTGATGCCTCTAGTTAATAAAACTGTTGCATCCTGCCTGGAGCGTGCAGCGCAGAATAAAAAGGATAGCTATACGATCAAATTAGAGATTATCCCCAGTATTCCCCAGCCGACAAAGTTAGCGGACGGTGTGAGCAACTTGTGAATGGTAGGCACCACTTGCCAATGGTAGGGGGTTCGGGGGCGAAACAACCACGAGAGAGCGAGGAAAACGTAGTAATTTATATAGACAAGTCGTTACCTCTTTTTCTCTCTTGCTTCAAAAACTTGTGCTCGTGTTTTTTGTCAAGCCGCAGGATGCCTTTTCGGCTTTGCCTATCTACTTCTTACAGTGGTTCCTCTACGGTCTGCAGCGGTTGGTTTAAGCCAGTCACGACATTTTCTTTCAGATTGCATGTCCAAACGGATCTTTTCTCTTTGCAATTTCGTCCTACAGCACCAACCAGCAGTCTCGCAGGCAGAGAAGCAAAAAACTTGCCATCCGGATATCGATGCCGTTTACCTTTGTTGTCAGTGCGTAGTTTCTGCTACCGTGTCCGTAAGCTCTTACGCTCACCAGGTTGCGTGGATCAACAATCAGTCGTTTAAACGATGTCGGAATGTCTCGAAGAGTTCATGGAGTGTGAGTGCTTCGTCCTATACAAAGTGACAGGTTACCTTTTGATTCTTTCCGTCAGTGATCGAGAAACTTCCGACCGAACTTCGCGATCGTCTCGCCGAGTTGCGCGATGACGATATGCGCGTTGAGTCGGCGACGACCGACATCGAACGGCGCATCGGAGAGTTCTTCCACAACGCAGCCAATCTCGACGAAGTGGAACGAAAACGGTGCTACAACCAAATCCTCGCGGTGCGAAAACCAAGCGTGCGGCGTTGTGCGACTTGCACGTGGTTTCACTTCAGGACTATTCGGTTGCGATGCAAACGGCCGACAAGAAAGTCAGCTTGGCCACATTGATGCACTCTTGCGTAAGCATTCAGACAGGATGCTAAACTACTTGGATTGAACCGAGGGGATTATTCGGTTGAGAATGGTTTCGGGCGAAAAGCATGCACTGCAGTTTTCTATCGACACTTCGCTCTTGCTTGCGTGTGTAGGTAGAACGATACCTGTGGAAGCTCGAGGAGGAGATAAAGCGTTGCAAGCGTGCGCTCGAGGTTGACGATCCGGGCATTACGGCGAAAATCGAGAAAAGTGAGTGGGTAATACCTGCCTTTTCAGTTGACACGAAGCAGAGAAGTGTCTCTGCTTGTCTTCAGAAGTTCTCGAAGAAGAGCGGAGTCGTTTCAGCCAACCAACCGAGGAGGAACCATCGGGTAAGAAAGGTGAAGAACCAGGTGATCTTGCATGGTCGACAAGCTTCTTTTTCGGGCGCAGTCGATTCGGTCAAAACCCTGCCGCGTGCAGTTGGCACTCCGAAAAGCGTTCGAGCTAAGAAGATCAAATCTGCGTCACCTCGCACGATGCGCCCGTCAATCTTGCTAGACTTTCGCGGAAAATTTCCCGTTCGAAAGACCGGCGCGAAGCTACCACTGAGCGCGCACTACTTGAAGAGATTTGGTCAACCACTGCCGCCGAGGAAGAGCAGCAGTAGCAGCGTGATTACGGTAGGCAAATGGATTGATCGAAAATGAAGGTAGATTGACTCGATTTTGTAGCTAAGCGACGACGACGGCGAGCAGAGTGCCTCATCGACGTCGTCGACTTTTGTCGGCTTCACTGCTGCTTCCCGCACAGCAAGCCTGAAATCTCCAGCACCAGTTCCTCTTCCTCCGGTCCCGGTGGACGTCGCAGCATCGTCGCCGGTGGGCAGCTTCCGCTCGACGACGATCTCGTTGAGCAGCGCCAACGAATCGCCACAGCCGCCGGCCCGAAAGCGGCCACGAAAAGAATCGTTCGGTGTCGAAGTTGAACTCCGTTCTTCCGAGCGACGCAGCACGTCGTCCGGTTCGGCCCTTCCCGCGAAAAACGAACCACGCTATTGCGTCTGCAACTACGCGTCGTACGGCAAGATGGTCGCTTGCGATAGCGAAGATGTGAGCACGCGCGGGGGGATTAATCGGAAAAGTACGTGTTTTTTCGCTTCTTTCTCTAGTGTCTTCACGAGTGGTTTCACTTTCCGTGCGTCGGATTGAAGAAGGCGCCAAAGGGCAAGTGGTTCTGCCCGGACTGCTCGCGGCGGCAAGCGACTGTGTGACTTTGCCGTTGCTGAGCTAGCTGTAAACAAGCTCGCTGCTATAAATAGTTCTCTCACTTGTTCTCGCACGTCGGTGTTTTGCGTTCGTGTGGAAGCATAGGCTGAATTTTGCAACTGCTAGTATGTGTGTCAGGAAGGTTAAATACCTTTGAGCTCATTGACTTGATAATAGACTAGACTTATTTTGTGACCCTTGAGCACCACTGGTACGTACTAGTGCGGAATGAATTTTGTACCACGTGCTTATTGATAAAGAAACTCTTCTTTCTGCGAAAATAAACGATCGACACCGATTATCTCGAGATTTTTCGTCGGTTCAAATGGTTCTGAGAAGTCGTATTACACGAGCACCTGCATGCTGCGAGTCGGCAAACAATGAGGCGCTCAGAGGCTAGCAGAGCTTCGGGTTCGAAACCTAGGGTTCGGGTCCGAACCCGACCTCTACTTATCAGCTGGCGATGGAAGATTGCATGGAGGCAAGAAAACGTCTATTCGAAACGAATTTAGCCGTGCTAACATTTCAACACTGAAGGAAGAATACCATACGTGTTTCGAAAAATGTTTATTTGTTAGCATTTCCCTCCACTTCTGCAACAAATATCAAGTGGTACAAGAGTATGTTCCCCAGAAAGTTGCGGAGAAAAAATGGCAAAAGTTGCGGAAAGCCGAAAGTAGTCTAAGATCATTGCAAAAGCGCGCAAAAATCTCCGTGACTTTATCGTGAGATATAGCAAAAGCACCACGAATCTCTAAAAGTCCTTCGTTGCACATTCAAAATACACTTGCAGACGATAAACCGTTTGTGAGAATTGTCACAAATTTGGTCCAGCCCATCGTGGTTCGAAGAAAATTTTTGCAAAATTGGTCTAATTTTGGCCAAAAACTGAAAAGTTGCAGAAATTTCGTTAAAATCCCGAAAAGTGGCGTAGCTAATCAAAAAGTAAAGAAGTTGCGATCTCAACTTTCCTGGGAGCTTACACAAGAGTATTACCTATCGGGTTTTTCACATGGAACTGCCTACTTTTCTGAGTACGCTTATAGCAAAGGCTGGACTACGGTAGCACCATGTTTATGGTCTGCATGTTTGTGGTCTCTATAGTCTACACTAGTGCGAGTAAGGTTGTGGCTAGGGAAACGCCAATCTTCCTACCCAACTTTTCTAGTAGGCAGTTCCATGTGAAAAACCCGAGCTTTGGTTAACGAAACGCAGAACGAAGCACACCTCATCACATGTTGTTACTTATTTAGTATAGCAGTAAACTAGGTAGTATAACAGTACGAAAAGTAGCTTTACGATCTAATCACCGAAACGCGAATTGCTCCATCACAAGAATACACACGCAAACGATGAGCCCCAACGCCAGAACGGCCAACGGACCGCTGATGTCTTCAACGGACAACTGATCGCCTTTATTTCTCGCGAGTGATATCAGCGTTTGATCGTTGGTGTCATCGACGAATCCGTGGGCCCGATTGATCAAATCCAGCACCGGCGCCGCCGACAGAATTGCCCGATTCAGCTCTTCCAGGAACTTTCGGCGGTGAGGATTCACGACCAGCCCACACTCGCTGCGTGGAAGATCCATGTCTGCCTGGTACATCAGTAAACCGCCGAGTGAGCTGTTCATCTTGACGTTGTTAACGAGCACGGCAGGCGCGGAAAGAATGGCGACGCGGTTCTTTCCACGCAAAATCTCATCAAAAAAGAGGTTCTTATCAGCCGGCTTTGCTATCGGATATTTTGCGAGAGCGGTCAACATCCTCGTGCGATTCGCGGCTCTTTGTTCCCATTCAAATCTCTCAATCTCTGCGCTAATTTTGCAGACAAGCCGGAAACCGTCGTTGAGCATTAATTCAGCAAGCTCACTACTGCTGCGAAAAGCCGCTTGACGTTTCACAGGGACGAAGAGGGCGCGAGTCACGAGCGACGAATAGAAGCACTGGAGGAGGAACGCTAAGCATATCCAAAGGCTCGCGAGCGTCAGAAAAGGGCGGGAAGGGCGAACTCCACCAGCGAACGTGTTTGACGTGAAGTGGCTTACCGATTGCCAGAGACCGTTCTTCATGGACGTGATTGGTGTCGTTTTTTTACCCCTGGTAAAAAAGTCGATAATTCCATAAGTGGCACCGCAGAGGACAAGCGTGAACACGAGCGAAAGCCAAACCGACGTTGAGAAGGGGTCGAAAACGGAAAGGAAATGCAAGCTAAAAGACGGTTCGATTGAGAAGAAGTCGACCTTTCGTGAAACGAATCCATACGAGCTGCAATCACGATAGATAGCCGTCGCGAAAGTCACGCCGTCTTGCAAATGTTCTGGTGTTATGGAGTAGGTGTCGCTAAAAATGTCGATAGTGCCGCTTTTGAGAAGACTGGCGGAAGTGGCCCAGGTCGAGTTTGTTGAATCCAGAACAAGTCCCTTGAATCGCAGATTCGGGAGTGCCTGCTTCACCGCGGCGAGCAGATGCACGAAAATCTCCATCGACAATCCGGCGCCGTCCGTCTTGTCGCAGACGAGCTTTGCTGCCTGGAGACACGTGCGATAGGCGATGTTCGCATTTTGACAATCGATGAACGTCATCACATAATTATCGGCACAGAAGTAGACGTATGGATGATTTTTGAGACCACGCCAGATCCCCACGGTTATAACGTCCTCAGGACGCAGTGAACTAATGTTCTCCATTATCGACGCAGTTGAAAGAATTCTAAGAAACGATGAGCAGCTTTTGATGCTCTAGAAAAGATGAGCAGCTCCCTTAAGAAAAAGCTCTATTTGTATAGAGTTTACAGTATTTTTTCATCCTTCCTGGAGCGCGTACCGTATTGTCTCGGATTTAAGCCAGTCCTACCCATGGCCGGTTTTGCACACGCAAGCCGCATATTGCATAAGTTTTAATATGCGCTTCCAAAGATTTATTATAAGAAACAGTCTAAAACCAGCCAGGGGTAGGACTGGTTTAAATCCGAGATAATACGGTAGCGCGCAAGAAAAGAATAGCCTACTGTTCGGACAGGTCTTATCTCCCTTATCCCGCCATATCCCCCTACCTCACCGTATCTCCCCCAAATTCCCCTATCCACGCCCCCCACGCAGCAAAAATTAGCGAAAAGCCAGCGGTACACAGTCAACTATGTCGCACAAGTGCATAGAACACTTTTTTGTTTCACGGTGTTCTATAGTGTTCCAGGGTGCTCCAGAACACCCCAAAATTTCCTTTTTTGTTTTTAAGGTGGTTCAGAATGCTCCAGGGTGTTCCAGACTACTGCAAATTTCATTTTTTCTTTGTTGTAAGGGAGGATGCACTTTCGGGCTCTGCTGATTCTACTTGTACATAAAGTCAACGAAAACGCACCAAAACCTACGACACGAATCTTGTTTTTTTTGCGAGAAAAGCAAAACTCATGAAAACTAAACAGTAACATCAAACTCTGAGCTGATTCATCTACTGTTAATGCTCTGAAGAACGTGGCAGGCACAAGTGAAATTGGCAAAAACTAACCAACATTCTGACGAATAAACAAGCAAAATCCGCAATGCCGAAAAGAGCATTCTACTTGAGAAAACAAATTGAATCGGCAGAACAGAACAAAACGTTTTGCCTGACAAAATGAAAACAAAAAAGAAATCTTGGGCTGTTCTGGAAACCTTGTAACACTCTGAAACACCCGGGACTACTCTAAAACACCTTAAAAAATAAAAAAGACGGTTTTTGTGTCTTCTAGAACATCCTAGAACATTCTAATACATCCTGGAGTATTGTGGAACACCCTAGAACAACAATGCTCCATGGAGTTATGCGACACAGTGTACTGTGGTGTACCGCTGGCTGTCTGTTAACTTTTGCTGGCTGGAGAGAATAGGGGGATACGGAGGGGGATAGGGGGGAGATACGGAGGGATAGGAGGATCTGACCTGTCAGAACAGTACGCTATCTTTCTTCTAACGCGCGCGCGTTCCAGGCAAGATGCAAAACACGTACAGGAAACTTTAGAAGATATTATGCCATAACATTATGGAACACGTTGTGAACATCTGGAGTAGTGTTTTTCCATTCACTGTGTTTAACTGTCATCCTCTGGCGCTCGCTAAGTTTTATTGTCTGGGGATACGGGGGATGTACGCCACTAAAACAGAGATGCAGCAACAAGTTTAGCACCATATTAATCATCTTAATGGATGCAGAACCATAGGATGTGCATTCTTGTGCTAGAAGCAGCAGATAGCAGCTTTAATGCTCTTTTAAGGTTTCAATGTCGATACGTTGAGAGAAGACCATAAGGTGACTCTCAGCTGTAAATGTTAGAACGTTCATTTATGAAGTCACAAAAAAGTTTATTTTTGGACTTTTTCACTCCCATACAACACGGGAGATCTTTTGAGATTGCGTCACTCCTCACCAAAGTTGACGTCATACGTGTATGTCCCTCAGTGATAAACCCTGCCCTAACCTGGCCGAAACCGAACACTTCGCATCCAAGTCAATTTTAATCACGATTGAAATTACATACACTTTCAATAATGTTCGCGCACACTCTGCAAACGTTTGCTAAAAGTCATGCGAAAATTGTTTGCTGCCGTTCCGTGACGTCCAGGTAAAATGCCGCTGACGGAAATTTGCGAAATTGTGAGACAAAGAACGAAAAAGCGGTAACTGAAAAAAAAACGTCACACGCTTTCAGTCGGAAACCCACCATTTTTGTACAGGACACTATATGCTATCGACGCCTGCTAATCTTCGATTTTCTGAACGTTTAAGGTGTATAGCATGTAACTTCACCGCGAGGATGATGGTGCGGTAGCCTTAATTCGCTTGTTGATTCGCAGCAATGCGGCCGACTGCCCAGAAAGTAGATCGCTGAAATAGGAGAGGAGAACTACCCGAACTCGTTTTCGCGCACGTTCGAATCCACGTCGCCGATCGTCGTCGCACATGGGATTGACAGTGCCGAACAGCGCAATTAGACGAATCCTTCAGGCAGCAATCCTTCAGGAATCGTCGACCGTCAGTAATTGCATCCTTATCGGGTGCCACAGACAAATATTGCTGCCTTCCATGTCTTAATATTACTGATGGGAAGCTTACAATCTAAATTTAGTATGCTGCTGCAAGCTGCACGGTCATGGGTCGAGGTTGTCTTATTCGAGCTGAATCTGTAAAACTGGCAAGCTTATTCATAGTTGCCTGTCGTCAGATAGAAGTTCATCACTCTTTAGCGTAGCCGTAGACATTTCTTGCGGACTGCCTTCCACCTACCAAACGTCGTTGCCGAGCAGCTTCACGAGGTTAGATACTAGCATCGTATTTCTGCCCTAACCTACAGCTTGTATCTAGCTATATTTCTGTGCATCTGGCCATTTCAAGTTTGCTATACCAGCCATCCTGTAATAGATCATATTGCTTCGCCTTCAGCTTGGTAGGCAGCTACCTAAGCAGTCGACAAATATAGAAGCGCAAGCTTATAATGAAACGAACTGTCTTCCTTTATTGTCTGCTTTAAACGATATAGTATGAGACTGCCGATTACATACAAATGGTCAGAAAGCACATGCAAAATAAGAAGCAGAATCAAGTGCGTATCGGTCCATCATGAACGCAAAGGCTAGCACAATACACTTCCGCATTGTCCATCAGTCCGAACCAACC
>JAQGBB010001482.1:0-13339 GCA_034691745.1 Prismatolaimus dolichurus
GATGCATGTTGCCTAGCGTACAGCACAGACATGTAGCAATTGCAAGACTCTGCTGCCCGACGAATCTCGGCCGAACTATGCAAGATATTCGATTCATCGTTATCGTTATCGCACCAAATCGAGCGGTACGTACAGTACGTGTACACGTAGACTGTGCACGTACGTACTTAAGTCACTTGACTGGTCGCGCGCGCCATGACTGATAGAAAGAAGAGTTTGTAACGAACCCTTTAGAAAGGCACAAAAACGGCACTAGAAACGTCTCGGACTTTCTCGACGCTCTTCGCCGACATGGACATTCGGCAGCGACTCGTCGTCGCCAACTCGGTCGACCACTTTCGTCAGACGATGCTTGCGACCGCAAAGGAGCTCGCGATTGAGCAGAGTCAATGGAGAGAGCGAAAATACTCGCTGCACCTCTCCGACGCGAAGGAGCAACTGGTATACTCCTCGAGTAATCATCACGATCATTTGCATACAGTGTCCCCCTATTTTCCAGCTTGGCCCAGACAAGTGGTACATTGGCCGAGGTCTCAAGGAAGACATCGTCCGAAGGGTCAGGGTATATCTTTCCGACTATACAGACGGTGCGAACCATAACTGGACTCCAAACATCTTTCGGTCATTCCCTCCGTTCATTGTTGCAGGTGTCGCGGAGAAGAAGAGTGTGCAGAAGCTCTTCAGTACGATCGTCTTCCTCTACTTTGCTTGCCTTCTACCGTCGATTGCATTCGGAGTGCTCAATGACGAGAACACTGAGAATCACATGGGTATGAGGATATGGAGCTTGGGGGTTTTGACCAAGTCACACTATTGCTAACTAGCTGACGCTTAACCACTTTAGGCGTCAAAAAAGCAATCTTTGCTCAGGCCATCGGCGGATTGTTTTTCTCGATTTTTGGTGGGCAACCCATGATTATCGTTCTCACAACGGCTCCGTTGGCGCTCTACATTAAGAGTGAGTCGTTTTTGAGGGAGGTGAAAAGCGTTGTGTGGCATACCACCTTACGTATCTCGTTGAGACGCGTTGAACGGTTAAACGCGAACCTCTAGCTTCACTATAGCGCACACAAATGCGAAAAATGGGCTGTGACCTACACGCAGGGCAGAACCGTGGTTTTTGTGTTCCGTTGCTTCGCGTTTTCGCGCTGTCCAATCACAGATCTCAGTTCAGAAACATTGTAGAACGGTTTTTGCTCTATAAAAATGCCGCTGGGACTATACAACTGCGGGCATTGCAGCGCGCGCTACATGCACGCGCGTAGACGAAAATTTTCGTGCCCAGCACACGTGCAAATTTCGATCCGAGTAGGGTCATCGTCGATGGACATAACCCTACTGCTAATAGACGGATTTGAATTAAAATTAGTTTCAGTCGACGTCAAATTGAACGTAGAAAAAGACTGCTAGTATCGAGTCTCACAATTATTCCAGTGAACATTTAACACAAAAATGATTGAGATTGATAAAACCTTTTTTCCATGAAAAATCTAACGACGGGATTTTGCGCACGCACTTGTACGTACATACGTGCGAGGTGCGTACGTACTGTACGTACACCGAAGTACGTCCGTGCTTGTGCAAGTACTTGACGTGCACGCACTTGCGTATTAGCATGCGTACACGGCAGGTACGTACTACTTGCAGGAGAGGAGATGCTGAGCGTTTTGCACACGTGCATACCTAATAGCGCACCATATGTTGCATATACGCCGCTACATAATTGTTATCATGACTTTCTTTTCCTGCTAGTCATCTACAAGATATCGCTTGACTTTCACATCGACTTCTTCGCAATGTACGCGTGCGTTGGCCTCTGGTGCTGTTTATTCATCGTTATCTATGCGTCGAGCGAGCTATCGAATGTCATGAAATGGGCGACGAGGTTGGTTTCATAATTCCTACCTTCTGCCTAAAACTGAATGAACATCGGTCTTTCTCAACCTCGTTCGTACAGATCTGTCGAGGAGATCTTCTCGCTCTTCATCGCCACTGCGTTCGTTGTCGAAGCGATGAAGTCTCTGCACCAGAGTATGCCACAGCTTGCGTTGCTTATCTTCTACGTACGACCTCGTTCAATTCCCGTTTTATCTTTGCTCCTTTAAACAGATTTTGCAAAGTTCTACCATGCGACCGAGTGCGATATTCACCTGCCGCTACTGAGAAATCTCACCGCCATGGGCATCGAGGAAGGCTTCAACGCTTCGCAAATCGTCAACGATTCGAACGTCACGAGCGCCGTTGCCGATTCGGGTACGCACGAACGCACATGTGTCTGTCTGTGTGTACACGTATGCACGTACGCATGTGGCGGAGGCGCTTGCTGGCTTTTTCGGCCGATGTTTAACGTGGTCCTGGAGAATGACTTGGTTCTGGCGTACGCAGGTATGGTGCTCGTGTACGACGCTTGCCACAGGGAGAACAGCATCCTCTACATTCTGCTGATGTTTGGCACCCTTTGGCTCGGCCTCTTCTTGTACAACTTCAGAAAAACGTGAGTGCATATGTACATGCCAGGCGGAGTGATACGATTCGTCTCGTTTTTACGCAGGCCTTATCTCACGAGGGCCAAACGCGAAATCCTAGCCGACTACTCGTTGCCCGTCTCGGTCATCGTCATGTCCTTTACGGGAGCATACTGCTTTCGAGACGTGAAAAGTGAGTTTGACCTAATCGGCGCTCACTGCTTTACTTTCCCGCTGAGTGCTGCGACAAACCGCCACCTATATTTCTTTCAGTCGAGCATTTTCACTACTGTCAGCCGACATCGGTCAGCAGTTGTCCGCTCTCAACGATTGGCATTGCGAGCAAGCTCGCCGATCTCTCGGTACCCGCAATATTCGCGTCGATGGGACTCGGATTCTGTCTTTCGCTAATCTTTTTCATCGATCAGAACATAACCTCGGCAATCGTTAATAATCAGCAAAACAAGTACGTACATACGTTTGTAGCTTACGATGTACCTCAACAGAGTACGTGCTTCGTTAGAGCACACTCTATTGCAGAGCAATAGGACATACTGCACTACTAACTCTGTTGGAGTAGTGTGTACGTACACATATACTTCACTGGGTACGCATTCTGCAGTGCGTACGTACGTACCGTATACCACATAGTGTTGCGTCGTGTCAAAGCATTGTGCACGCGTGTGTAGGTTAAAGAAGGGCTCGGCGACGCATCTGGACCTCGTGGTGGTCGCCGTTCTGAACACATTTCTCTCGTTGCTTGGACTTCCCTGGATGCACGGATCTCTGCCTCACTCCCCGCTCCATCTGCGTGCCCTCGCCGACGTCGAGGAACGCGTATCCCAAGGGCACGTACACGAAGTGTGAGTAATAGTGTCGCATTTTTCGAATTACATACAAGCAAAGGCCGGACATTCGTTCTAAATTGATTTAGAATCACAAACGTACGTGAGACAAGACTCGCAGCGATGATCGCTCACTGTTTGATCGGTAAGCGTTATGTTTGAAATGATCGGTTTTCACTATTTTCGTTCGACGGTTTAGGCCTCTCGGCGATCTTTATGCTTCCCTATCCGTTGGCGCACATTCCGCGTTCCGTTCTGGACGGCCTCTTTCTCTACATGGCGATCACGTCCGTCAACGGCAACGAGATGTTTGAGCGAATACTCTTGCTCTGCACCGAGCAGGTAGGGACGAATAGGGTTGAAGCAGGGCGGTTGGGAACAGGCAGTTGTGAGTCCTGCCTGACTGCGGTGGTTTGATTTTCAGGCGGCCTATCCTCCGACGCATTACATTCGGCGTGTGCCACAACGCAAAGTACACTTGTTCACGGTGTGCCAGCTCCTTCAGCTACTCGTTTTGTGCACGTTTGGCTTCACGCCACAACCGTACATCGAGATGGTCTTTCCGATGATCATTTTCTGCTTCTGGCCCATTCGGTGGGTGGGAGTTAGGCGCACTTCGTTAATTATGCCAGTATTGCTGATTTTTCCATACATGTACGTACGTTCCTTCCTGCTGACATCGTCTATCTTTCAGGCACTTATTGATACCAAAACTGATCGACTATAAGTTTCTCGATGCCTTGGATGGCAGACACTGAAAGTCAGCCGCGACGAGGAAGCTTGCCGTAGACGGCCAGACAGAGTGACATCAGTTGCGCGGGTTGCCGGCCAGTTGACATCTGGTTTCTCCTTCGTCGCTGCTCGTTTCCACACGAACGGACGATCTTTCCTGCCGCGTCTTTCGGTGAATGAGCCGCTTTCTTGCTTGTCCGCCTCCGAATCGAGTCGCCCGTGTAGCACGAGCTATAAAACGTGCATAGCAATCAGCAATAAACTACATGTGCATGCCTTTTTCGTATGTTTTAGCTAGCAAGTGCTATTTGCATCTGTACATAACCCTTTGTACCCGTACCGTTGGTATCCAGTGCAGGCAGGTTCTGCAGCCGGTCGCATTTCCGGGTAGCTTTAACGGTGATAAGCTCTACTTATATATCGGACGTACTATCGACAACTGGGTGGAAGAAATGCTCTCCCTTTCAACTCTCATCTTCGGGTACCACCGTACTTAGCTAATAGGCTTTCCCACCAACCTACTACCCCCGTGCTTTGAATCCCCCGTTTCACCCCACTCCACTGGAGGGACCGCTTGAACTATACGAACGAGTGAATTTCTATCAATAAACTTTTGTAAACTCTGCATGCGAGCTGGCTGGGTACGGCACGTACGGTAACGTACGTACTCTATGTACGTAAACAACGTACACGCAAGAGCGAGTTTCAAGCATTAAATTCGGAAACTTTTTACATCCATCATGCATGAGGTAATTAGGCAAAATAAAACGCCAGCGAGTCGACACAAAATAAAACAAGACAGACACTAAAGACAGCATATGTAAAAAGGAGCTAACTCACTCTAGCACTGCATGCAAAATGTATATACAGTACGTACTATAAGTATTATACAAGACTTTCTAGGTTAGCATAAAATATACTTAGACAAACAACGTACAGTACATTTATCAGCCACATATACGCCTCGTCCACTGATCAGCCCTCACACCTTTCGCAACTACTGTCCGTCTACTTTCTCGCCTGCCATTCGACCTAAGTCCACTCTTTAAAAAGCCTCTCCAACTTGGCATCTCCATCAAAGTTGGGTACAAAGTCGACCTTACAAACTTCATTAAATCCCTCACTCGCATTCGGTTCCTCAAAATTCTTCTTATAAACATTGTAGCCAACATCCGGAATGCGTCGAACCTCTCCATCAGTCAGATTCTGGCGTACAAAGTTCAGATGATGCGCAACTGGTTCGGGTGTCGTCAAGACGAAGCATCGAACCGGAACACCTATGGTACAGACAGTGACCATCGAATTTCGTCAAAAACAGCCGAGATTGTTCAATAAGCGCAGCGAGTGATACGCAGGGAAAGTCGAAAAAGTACACGTACAGTACATGAACGAATGTCCTAAACGGTGTTCCTCACCAAATTTCTTCGCAATCTTGACATATTCAGCTCTCGCCGCCTTCGAAGGATTCGTATTATCAACCACAACACTCTTCTTCGCTTCCAGAGCTTGTTCAGTTTCCTTAAACAACAGAAGGAACAATACTGTCCATTCACGTACTGTACGTCTACCTTAACACAGCGTGCTGGGGTCTTCAACGTGTCCCGATTGATATGGACGTAACCATGGGGTACAAAATAACGCCGAGCGAAAGAACTCTTCCCGCAAGCCGGTAGACCAACGAGGATGACCATCTCTGCGGGAGGAGCCTAAACGAGTATGTACAGTACGTGCATGCGAGTGAGCTAGTGAATATAGAAGGTTCGTACCTTCTTATGATACTCGACGGTGCTTCCCGCTTTCGGTGGCTGCCTGAGAATCGTTTGAGGATCGATCGTACCCCACTCGAATTGAACCTTAGTGCAAAAATCACTATGCTACTAGGCAAAGGACAACCTGACTACACTGCTCCAGACGCACGGGAAAAGGGATGAACCAGTACTACGACGCGTAGGCATACCGCTAGTATATATGAATAACTTCGCTAATACACTGCAATGAACCACGTGACTTGTACTGTATCGGGGTTCCCCCTTTTTTGACCATTTTGAAAAATATAGCCCATATAATTACAGCTCAAGTTGACAAAGATCAAAATTCTAACCAATCAAGACGAAAATATCTCATCTCTCAATACATTACAAATCATGTCAAGCAGTCAAATTTTTGCCTTTTCCCATAAAAATACATCTGACAAAACTTCCACTAAACCATTTCAGATCCGGTCGATTCCTCACATCTAGAGTTCCTCACATCTAAATTTAAAAATTTTTGCCCCAATTCTAAGACCTGATAGAAACGTTGTATGTATTCTGAAGAACGCACCTTCTTGGCGCTAAGGAAGTACTCTTCGGGTGTGTGAAAAGTGATGCCAACATTCGCAGCGAATTTCCTGTCAGACACAGAAAAGTCCTTCTTCTTTCCAGGCGCCCAATCTTTCGCACGTCCGGCTGCATCGCCAACAAAGAAGCACTGTGCGAGATCGAGCTACAGATACAATTAGAACTCATAGTAATAGTTTTTAGAAATGCACTTAGCTTGCACACGGTACAAGGAATAGTCATTGAGCGAATACAGTGTTATACGTTGGAAAAAGCTCTTACTTTAACACCCCCGTTACAGTTTTGAACGAAGAAATCCCAGACGGCTTTCGATGGCTTGCGAAACTGATTCTCACCGGTCGAAACAAACGCCTGTGTCAAACAACGTGCACGATCCATAAAGGCAACATGCTCGCGTAGGTATGTGTGCACAACAACGTACTGCTCGTTCACACAGTACATCGTGCACAGTAGCTAAGGGGAGCTTTGAAAACTAGTGCCACAGCTTGTGGCAAAGAGAAAAAATTGACCAAAATAAAAAACCCAGACATTTATCCCCACAGAGACCAGACTTAGCTACACCCCGCACTCTATATGCTGCACAAGTGTCCTGTACTCACGCAGATAGGGATGTTAAGCGACCGCACAATGCCGTTAATTTTTCCCTTCACATCATCCACTTTGGTCTTGCTCTTCTCGATACCGCCCTGATTCGTGAAGAAGACAACACGAAAGCCCTGCTTGTCAAGCGCTCGAAGCTTTTCAGGAATGACCGGAAACAGCCAATCCCAGTCGTCAGCATCTGTAAAGGCTCTATACGCTCAGCACCGTACAGACCTTACAAAAACTGTACTAAACGACTTGAAAAATAGGGTGATTCTTAAACATACTCTTGGAGAACTGCTGACCACTCTTCGTCTTAATAATCGTCCAGTCAATGTCGAACGATGCGACCTTAGTACGTCCGGGGTCCTTCGGTGTGTACATGTAAAGCAGCGGGGCGAACTTGTCGCCAGATCGTTTCTTCGTCTCCGTCCATATCGCAGCCACGTCCGACTTTGCCGCTTTGGCAGACGGCGATTGGTCATCAGCCGCGAGTTCACCGCTGTCGTTAGCTTTCCGCTTGCGAGACATAGCTCAGCACAGCTATCACGTACGGGACACTACAGCAAAGAAGTGAGCACAAATGTATCTAGTCTTCAACTCCCAAAGAACCCAGCTATAGCACTCACATGCAGCTACACTGTGTTCATTCACCAGGCAACAAACAAAACTTCGGTCAACTCGACGCGACAAAGGCGCGTTATCAATGAATGTTCAGAGCTTCTATCTGCGCCAGGCAGCAAACGAGAGTACGCCACCGTAAGGCGTATGCTCACGTACACACGAGCAAGTAACTTCCAAACCACTAGTGCATGAACAGAACATCGAGTAGACCGACACGACGTAAAGTAGGCAATGGAGAAGCTAGTGCGTAGAGTACGTAGTGCTTTTTGGCACGGCAAGAGACGCTGAGCGATTAGACAGTAAAAAGCAGTGCGACGCTAGAACTCAGTCGAGCAGCCGAACGCCCATCGATGGACAGTCGTTGAAGACAATCACAGGAACAGAAATACGCAAGATCAAGACGGAATACTCTGATGCTTATGTGCACAAACGGTAAAAGACAACTAGCTTGCCAGAAAAGCCGCGTGAGCACAAAGCGTTCATCGGTCCTTGAAATAGAAAGAACGCTTGTGCGCATCGCGAGAGCACCAAAATGTGAGACGAGAAGAAAGAGTCTACGTCTAATACACACGACAGTGTAGAGCGAGCTTAAGGCTTCTCACAGCCATGTGTAGATGAGGTAACTTGGAATGCGTCTGTCACTTTGCGCATATAGATCTAAGCGATTAACGAGAAAACAGAGGGTCATTTGTCACTCAGTTGCCGTGCCTCGATGTATGTACAGCAGCACCGCACATCACATCAGAGGTTCACACATATAACATAGCAGCACGCACTACAGCTAGTCCCAAAACAGAAAACCTCGAAAGACGTCATAAAACAGCCCAAATATGCATGACAGCTGCGGAAAAAGAGCTGCAGAACGCCACTGGCCGGCAATGTGTCCAAGGCAAAAAGGAACATTGAAAAAGAAACAGGAAAGCAGTAAGCTCATCAAACAGCGAATCAACATACAAGAGAGAAATTCCCCAGCATAGATCTTAACACTTAAAGACAATTCAACCTGAGACCATAACTTCTAGATGCGAAAGCTAGTCTTGTCCACGTGCTACCGACTATCGCCTGCTACAAGAGGTTGTTCCGAAGATCTTAAAGAAGACATTCTCTCAGATTTCACTTCTTTCGGTCCTTTCGTCTCATCAAGCATCGTAACCGGCGCAGACAACCTCTCTCGAAGAACGATACTCGACCGGCTGGGAAAGTCGACGTCAGCGATAGCTGGTCGCACACTTGCATAAAGTTTCTACAAGTGGACCATATAGAAACAAGTATAACACGCGCAGCAGCGTATTATACACAATATGAACACGTTTAGTAAAGGTACAGACAGGGGGTGCCCGTCATGAATCGCCTCAGACTGTTACCCACACAACGTCCAATCCATTTCTCACTTCTTTAAGGTTTTTCCCGGACGATGTAAAGACGCAATAAGCAGCATAGATCGGAATCGCACAAACAGACGACGCGGCAATAAGATATCCCAGAGTTTGCGCCCAGAACGGATAGGGAACCTGTTCGAGTCGATCCGTATATTTAATAGGTTCCTCTTTCGCAATAATGAACGCCAATATAAACTAAAGACAGAGCAAATATTCAACGAGTCCACCTACATCTACTCCTATACCAAGCAAACAGTCGGGGCAAAAAATCTCCAGCACAGCATCCACCAACCGCACGGGCGTGAACCACGCATGTCCTCCAGTGCGTCGTACAAGCGCAGGGTTCCAAACCCCCAGGCTAAGCCGACAACCTGAAAAGCGTCGCCAAGTGTGCATACGTACACACTTTAAATTACGTACAGTACATAGAATACCTCAGAGAAAACGATAAGAAGCAAAGAAATACCACTCGCTCCATAAGAATCGAGTAGTGTTAGCCAGTACTGGCCTCCCTGAAGAACAAGACCTCGGTCAGTAAGCCCACTACCAGAGGCGTAGTTAAGGGGAGCTTAGACGAAAAATGAAAAATTTCGTGCATGCAATTTTTAGAAAAATTTGTTTCCAAAACGGTGCGACTTGTAGAGCCCGATACAAGTCTAACTCTCGTCCATTTTGCGCTTCTCTGTTTCTATATTCTAGTCCCAGCCCTGCATGAGATAGTGCACACGTTAGAAGCACTCACTTGACAGACCATAGGCAAGCCGAGTAGAAAGCTAGCAGCACACAAAATAAGAACAAACAATTTGCGTCGCCGTCTCAGGATGGTTGGAAACTCGTCGCTGAGAGCTGTCACGACGCTTTCCACGGTGCAAACCTATCATTTCATACAACATAAATAGATTAAACATGTCGTCATTATCCTACACATATTCAACGCATTCTTTGCATTGCTTGTCCACTTTTATACACACACATGTGGAGGGACATCTCGTCAGTATGTCTGTCTGTCTGCACATCGATCGCAAGAAGCAAGCTAGCGGGAGCTTTTTCAGGTTGAATTAGGTCCCTGACAATGAACGTCAGTGGGCCTTGAGGATCGGTACATCCGTCTTGTTATTTTTGACACATCACATAGGGATATCCCACATTAATCACGTATGTACAGCACATAACTGGGAGGTAGGCGGCTAATGCATACACGAAAGCGGCAGACAAGAAATACATGCATACGTACAGTACGTAACTTGCACTTGCCTGACTATCTATGCCGAGAATTGCAATCATTACAAAGAAGAGGATCTAGAAATTTGGGGAAATTTTAGTCACGGATAAAGAGTGAAGTGGACAAGCTTACAGCCCAAAGTTGGCTAGCAGGCATAAGTTCAACGACTTGTGGGTACACTTGAAAGGCGAGCCCCACACCTATGAAACAAAAAACAAAAGTAAGTAAATTTACTTTTACGCACATGTACACACGTGTAATTCATACACCGTACACCGTGTCAGCAGCAGGTCCAATGCTTAAAGTGGCTTCCTAATGCCTCTCCCGTTCAAAAATGAACATAAATTAATTTGCTTATAGTGGTCGGCTATAGCCCCGATTGACCTACCAGATTTGACGACTTTGCCCACCGGCTGTCCACTGACGGTTGCCATATGACCCAAGACAGAGAAAATGACGAATCCAGCCACAAAGCTGTTGCGAAATAGAAAGTACGGCATGGAATTAATGCAGACAGAGTTGGCACACGACTAAGAAGTATGTAGTATTTTTAATTTTAAAAATTTACATAAACATAGTTGTATATACGAAACAAAAAAAAACTGTATTGCGTGAATTGCGAACATTACAAGTCTTTAATAATCATACTAAACACTGTAAGTTGTGCTAAATAAAGCAATGTACACACGTGCACCACTGATCTAAGCCTTGATTCCTGTTAAAGCTGATAGAGTACTACAATTTCGCACGCTTACCTGGTGCAAAAGTTGATACAACACAATATTAACGAATCGCTAAAAAGCACAGAAAAACACACATGCCATAGAACAACAGAAGTTGCTCGTAGCACTTGACTACTTATGACAAAAAGACTACATATGATATATGTACTGTACATGCACACACGTACTGTACGGTTTAGAAAAACGAACAAAACATAAGTATAAACTCAATACCGTAAACAGTCATGATGATAATCGTTAAACGATCCAAGCGCTGTAAGAGCACCAAAGCCAATCCCATAAGAATAAAAGACTTGAGTTCCCGCATCTTTCCAAACCTATTGAAAAAATGCGCCAACGTACTGTACGTAGATAAATGCAAACGCAAGCGTTTATAAAACCCACATTAAAAAACAAAATGAAATTACAAAAAAGATATCCTACCGTAGGATTCAACAGTTTTGACACCTCAGGCATCAGATAGAACTTAATTCCTTCGCCAGCACCTGTCAAACAAGCATGAAAGCAATGTGACAACCAAACATTTGAAATGACACCTTCTAAGGACAAGCCTCGGCAGAAAAGAATCAGAAGGAGAACGTACGGCGTGATAGCGCAGAAATAGATGAACTACATTGAAAACAGTAAACAATTAAATCTTGCACGTCATTTGAAAGACACATACATATCGTGAATTGGTAATGCCCTGAAAACAAAAACATGTACGCATGAAAAGAGAGCAAAGAGCAGAGACTTGCCTTCCACAAGACGAAATAAACGATGATCCAACCGAGAAGAAGTAAGAGCATTAGTTCCCAACGAATGATGCCTAGTTCGTCGATGCCATCAGTTGTTTGCAAAACTCTCCGCCTGTAAAATGCATCCCATAAAATTAATTCGTAAAATGTGTAACAAACGGATGATCGCACGGAATGTTAAACAATTGCAGTTATGTACAGTACGTATGCACAGT
Organism: Prismatolaimus dolichurus; assembly: GCA_034691745.1. Lineage (NCBI taxonomy): Eukaryota > Metazoa > Nematoda > Enoplea > Triplonchida > Prismatolaimidae > Prismatolaimus > Prismatolaimus dolichurus. Next base: position 11,884 of record JAQGBB010001482.1, read on the forward strand.
AAAAATAAAACAGTGCATTCAGATAAAAACTCACTCCCAAAACTGTATGGCCGGTGTATTAAGACTCCAATTGGCGCTTGTGTTCGCATCGTCACTTGTGTTCCACGTTTGCAACGATCGACAATCAATGGTGTTCCAGACGTGTTCACATCCACTCCAGGGTAGTTCTAGAATGTTATTAGGTAGAACTCTTGTTAAGATTGTCTATGAGGGTGCTTACGAGAAGTAAAGGACGAAAAGACGTAAAACAAAGCCCAGGAAACAACCACGCAGTAGTAGATGTTGCAGATCTGGGCCATCACTAGACTTGCGATGCCTTGAAAAGAGGGGAAACTGAGAGTTAAAGTTGAGAAATGTTTGGGCGACTTACCGACGCCTTTGAAAATTGGACAGACTTTCCAAATACTAATGCCCCCACGCTGGAGGAATTGACCGAGGGAGACTTCGAGAAAAAATATTGGCAAAGCGGCGAACACCCAGCAGACCATGTAGGGAATGAGAAAGACACCTGGAAAAAGAACGAAGAGATAAGCGAGAGAAGCAATGAAATAATAGGTAATAAAGTATACGATGGCACTCTAAAACTAAAGGGAAAATAAATTTATGCAAATATGAACGATCGGTGAGCTTCTTTCCAACTATGAAGTGCGAGTTTCTTAGCGCCAACTCTGATTCACAAATATATTCAAAATATACGTATCTTGATCAATTGTGCACTTCAGGCCCACATAACGAAAACATTATTTTTGGCTGGCTTAGGCTTAGATTGATGCTTAGGTCCAAGCTTAGGCTACGTCAGGGCTAGGCTAAACTAAAGTGAACCTAAGCCTAAGTTTGGATCTAAGTCTGAACCTAAGCTTAAACGTAAGCGTGAAACTAAGCAAGCCTGAGCCAAATAAGTTACAAAAAAATTAATTGATAAAAATGTAAATAAAAAATATCAAAATACAGTATAATAACAATGATTAATAAAATAATCACTTATTTCGGCGATTTTTCGCAATTTTCATTATGTGGGCGTAAAGTGCACAATTGTCGTGTCTCACAATAACGTACCGCCACCGTTCTTGAAACATAAATATGGAAATCGCCACACATTCCCAAGCCCGATCGCGTAAGCTATCAATGACGCCAAGAAGTCGAAATCCTTCGTCCACTTTCCACGCTCGTCGCTTTTTTTCTGCACCGTGACACTGCATTCTTCTTTCTTCACGTCAACACCAAGCAAACTACTGTCCGCAGTTGGAGGTGCAGACATGAAGCACGACGCTCACACACTAAAGGCTCGCACTGGCTTAGACAGAAGCCCCTCAAAAAATCTCAACAGTAACACCAAAATCTCAAATTCCAATTCTTCAAAGACTGAAAATCGCAGTTAGCCAATGGAGTCATTCCATCATTGCGCGTACCAATGACTGATTTACTTGTCAACGTACATATACCGCTACTTATAGCA
>JAQGBB010001483.1:0-13335 GCA_034691745.1 Prismatolaimus dolichurus
TTATGTCCCACATATCCCCCCGTTACAGCCATTTTTCCCAACCATCCTAGTGAACCCACTGTATGTATACATTAAGAAACACTCTTCATTATTGCGTTAATTATAAAGAATTTTTCAAAAATGCCTCACCTGAGGCGGTTGAAGCAAAAGTCTATGAAAGAGTTCGAACTTCGCCGACAATATTTTCTCCGTCGTCTTTTCCGGATCGGGAATCCACACACTGCTCGTTGCCGCCATTGCACTCTGTTCCGAAGGCGGCCCAAACGAGCCCACTTCAACCATGCTAAAAAAATAACATTTCTCATTCGCTCGATTGGTCGAATAGCAATGAAAGCCCCTGTCCGCGATTCGTTCATGCCGAACAAAAACAGCACTGCCCTGCCGATTACCACCCCCATCTGGGGGATCCCAAACCATTTTCGCCCCTCCCGCAACTCAACGAACTTTGCCCGACCAAATTGAACAGGACTAAGCCAATCGCGAACAGAGCAACTACAAATACCACGCGTACTATACAGATAAAAGAGTAAACACTCCGCGTGTCATATTTACGATAAAATTTGCATCGCTTCGTCCCAGCACCTTGCCACAGGTGTGTACGGTTGAAGGAGAACGAGAAAGACGTGCATTCCACCGACGAGTGACGCCTCAGTCGGTGTCACAGCGGGTGCAGCGGCGCCACCAAACATGTGTGTCAAAAGTTGCTGGACAGTCTCACTTCTAAAAGTATAGGAAAACTACTAGAATATTTTGAATGATTGTTTAAATCTAGTTTCTTACAGGGGCGTGAGACCATTCTGGCTGACCCTCCCCCGAAAGTTCCAATTTTTGAGAAAGTAGGGTAAAATGCCAATTTAGGCTCATTTCCCAAAAGTTCCAATTTTTGAGAAAGTAGGGTAAAATGCCAATTTAGGCTCATTTCTAATCGTTTTCCACCTGTGAGCCGACCCGAAACCGAATTCCCCAACGCTCCCGCGTTATTTAAATAGTTCGGCAAAGTAGGACATTAGCAGCACTGATCGCTTATGAGTTGACTTCTTACTCGGGCTTCGACCACATCAAAAGCGTGCCGTACAGCTTGTTGTAGAAAGCAACATTCCTACCAGAGCAATGTTGTCAAAAACTGTGGAAATGGTAAAAAAAAAAACAAATTTTATTTCCTTTCTTTTTAAGGGTTGTCGGAAAAACCCCGAGCACGAATAGGACATGCTAAAAAGACTCGTCGTAACGAACGCTTTCAACCACTTACGACTGAAGCTGCGCCAAGAGAATATCGGGAGATCGATCGTCCTTGTTGTAGACGAGATCGCGTAGTTGACGAATAGATTCGCACATAATGTTCGCTGCATTCGAACAATACTCCGCGGAAGAGCTCGGAGAAATGATGGCCGCAAGGCGAGTCGATAACTGCTCGGACACGAGCCACTACAGAGCAGAGACGATTATTAGCAACACACACACACACACGATAACGCATATATGTATAAGTGTGAAATAGTCAAGCACTTAATGTACTGTACACCAACCTCCTTGATCTTTTCGCGTTCAGCGTTTCCGTCGGCGCCGAGTGCAAGGCGTAGTAAGAGGTCCATTATTGCTGATGTACGGATGTGAAAGAGAATGCAGTCGAGAAAGTCCGTCTTGGAACGCACGAAATCGAGCATCTGTAAAAAGGAGAATAAAATCCACAGCAACGCATACACAGAAATAAAAAAGACTGACGTACTGATAAACAATGAAATATGCATACCTTGAGTGGGTACTTTGCGAAAAGCAAGCACACAAAGCGGCAGTAATAGCTCGCAAGAAGTGGATTAAGCTGCTCTCGAACACGAATGAACTGGTAAAGCTTGTCGAGTACATCACTGTTTTCGACTAGCGATGACGTGAACGTCTCTTCGTCTGTCGTGATGACTTCGGCAGCTAAATGGGCAAATCTAAAAAAGAACAACCTCCTCTGCTCGTGTTATGACGAATGTGCATTACGGTATTTCTTATCCACGCTTTACTCTCAGCTTACTTATATTTCAACTTCAAATTGGACTCGTTCTCTGCTTCAGACAGAGCCATATGCACCAGCTGTGCCGTAATGTCCGGCTTTGTGAGACTAAACAAACGGATTGCACGATAAAAAGGAAACGCAGATCTTTTTGTCTGGTATGCTGGTGTGCTATTATTCCACGGTCGCTCTACAGTACACAGTACCTGACAGACCTGCACAGTTACAGATTCACTCGAAACTAATGAAAACGCCTGTGTAAATGCATACACTTACTAAACGATTAGTTTTTTGCTGCTGCATTTCAACTCTTGCAATACATATTCGTCTTCGATGACGTCCTTTAGACATACAGTCTAAAAAGGAACATTTTTTACAAATGCGACAAAACGAAGATGTCGAACTAACTGAGCCCACTTGCCTCTTTGTCCAGCAATTCTGACAAATTTGACTGAGCAACGATCTGCGTTCTCCAAAACATCTTCCTGCGCGTTATGTGTTTCAAACGATACAGAACGACATTATACCAGGCACGCTCCGAGGAAATTTGTCGAGATGTCAAGAAATTCAGCGATTTTACAGGAGGCGATTGTCTAGACACTTAAGTGATACTATAAAAACACACTCAAATGATACTAGAAACTTGATCCCACATAGACACAACGGACAGCACCATAGTCAAATCTATGGACAACATAAAATTTTCGTCATATGTTTCTAAAAGTGCTATCGATAGTTTCTTATACATACAATAATAATTAGGGTAATGAATTCGACTTCACCATCGCTTATCTATGGACCTTATCACAATCTAGGGGGTAAGTGCATTGTTATCAATGGCTTCTGTACAAAATGGGTCCGATGGCTGCGCTACCTGCGGTAGCCTAACATTGGTTAGTTTTCCCTGCACAGAGTGAACTCTCAACGGCAACACAAAAACTGAGAAGCGGTACCGCAGTTTGTAATAAGGCCCATGGTCAATAAATACCTCGACATTGGCAAGTATTGTTAAAAAATGGATTTACTTTGAATTACTTTGAAATGCGCGAACTGATAACAAAAAACAGTTGTAGAAATTCTTGATTTTTGTGACATTTTGACACCTTGATCTTGGCTAAAAGTTCATGCGTTCAAATGCTATTTCAAATCAATTTTTAGAAACGTGCCAACTGGCGCTAGTTATTTATTGCACGTACGATATATTGTTTACAGGTCTTGCGCAAACAACAATTTGCAGTCAAAACCTTTAAAAATACAAGAATAATTATTGTAAACTATTGTAACTAAGAATTAGATCTTGCAGCCTTGCCACCATTTGTTATACTGTATACTGCGTATTCAGTGCAGCTACAATGTCGACAGATTTGAAACTATTAAATATGCTTCTAATTGGCAGTGCAGTAAGCAATGACGGTATTTGCACAAAATTGACTCAGTTGCTTATCAACCAATCAAAAAAAACTATTTCCAAACACGATAAGCAAATGCGTTGAACACGAAGTTCGGAGTAGAAATTCAACATCTGTAGCAAACAAGCACTAAAACGACATCCTCTTCAAAGATAACGCGATCGAATTTCACTACACAATCGGCCCTATCGGCAAACTGCAAATCTGAGGCTAACAATTACTGCGATCAAAGTTGTTTGTCCGACATCCGACAATAGTGTACGCAAACGGGATGCCAGCGTTTATTATGGTTTTTAACAATTCCTATCTTCGACCTAATGGCACGTTTGGGAGCCGCATCTGGATGAAATTAACGTCAAAATTTCGTTTGAAATTACGATTTCGTCAAACAAGTGACACCGACGACTGCATCGTATCACCGGCTGGCAACAAGGCCATGCGGACAAAAGAGATTCGTAAACCCGTTTTAAAATTTTTCTTGTCCAAAAATCTTCCACACAACTGGGCACACAGATATTAGACACCCAGCTGTTTTGATCTGTGGCGCTTGCACGACTATCTCTTGCGAAGTCTCTGTGCCTCGGTAGGCTGTCCGAAGTTCCTCGAGGCGTGCATTTCATCGCCCCAAATCTTAGTTTCCCCCATTTCCCCCCAACTCTCATTTCCCCCACAAATGGCATCCATATATCGCGTGAACTTTTTTCGACAAAACTGAGAATTGTCCGCATTTAGATGTCGCAAACCCAGTAACGAGTCAGCTTTATCGCAAGTGGTCGAAACCAGTGTTTACGTAAATGATTCAGTCGCAAATTTTGGTCGAATTGAAAACTGTCATTTTTTTCACAATTTCCGGGAGGGTTTTGAGAAATTTTGAACTTTCGCGGCCGTACGGACTCAACAGATCTAAACTAAAGCGATAAATCCTTTCTGTTTGCACCCAGAACGAAGTTCTGCTTACAGATGCCTAATTGTTTAGGCCCTACACTTCCGATAAAGCTAAGATTTGTTGCTGAATTTGCGGGCGATAAATGTAAACTATTCATAATTCTGAGAAAAAATGACTTAATGCCATTTTGCCAAAATACATGTATGCCATTTTGTGGGGAAAACGATGGCGATTCCCTTCGAGGCTTGACTGAGATCAGGAAGGTCTACAACATCTTCGCGACTCGCCGTATGATGTAATATGATTTACGAATGCACATGGCATTCTCCCTGCTCGGTCTGTCCGTCTATCTGACCGAGTCATCGCTGTGTTTGACAATGAGTTTTTGATCCTCATCGGCCAGATTACGTGCGAGTGACCTAAAGCAGCTGCTGAGCGTTGATCCAGTGCTGAATACCTCCACAATCGACCAACCGGGCGACTCACTTTCGTCCTGCGAACTCCTTTCTATTCGACTCTCCTAATCCCCTCACAATTTGCCTGTTTGTTGGAGCCAGAAGCCCATTCAAGTGGACAAACGCATTCGGACTGACGCAACGAGTGCACAATACTGTCAGGGAACCTGTTGCCATTTATCCGAACGGTCGGTCCAGCTCGTTCGCAGCCTCCCCTCCTGACAGCCCAGAACCATTTCTCGACATTTGCATTTTCTCTGCCCAGATCAGCGCCCGGACAAGCACATCGCACACGGTATATGCCTGACTTCATACTTATATAACCTTTGTTCTTACGATTGTGCGTCGAAAAGTGTGGCCTCTGTTTTTGCGATTCCCGTCTTCCCTCTCTCGAATGGAGTCGATTTGCTCATAATTTTGACGCGATGTGATGAAGCTCATATAGTAGTTACTGGTCGATATAGCCTTTTCGCTCGATTATAGGAAGATGTCACCGTTGTCGATCTGCACGTGCAGACAGACACCATGCTTCATGCTCCAGGCGATGGGGTCCGTTGAGATGGCCGCTGCGAGTTCCTCCCTCGGGTCCGATCAAGTCGAAGCGAAGGCGTCACGTGTAGAGCACGTTCTCGCCGAGCGTGATTCGAAGCTTCTCTCCGACTCGCGTGTCCTCAGGAACATGCTTCGCGTTCAGAAGCTGCAACATCAGGCGATGCCCGCCAATTTTCACGCCGTTCAGGTTTAGACTTTTACAAATACGAGTATTTATATCGATTCTAACGTGAGCTGGGCTTTCAATTTCAGTGCGAAATAGATCCGTCGATGCGTCGTCTCCTCGTTCAGTGGATGCTCGATGTATATTCGATGGGCATGTGTAGAATAGTGTGTACTGTCGTAGTCGGACGGTCGTAGTAAGCTGGCAAGGTCACCATGACGTAGTCCCTGCTGCATAGCTACTAGCTGTGGACTAGCGACGTCAAAACGAATGGAACTGCGTTGAATAGAATCGGTTCGCTGTGATTCTATGTCCATTCGAGACGTGTTTTTGCACCAACGCATTTTCATTCGATTCGATTTGAATCGGAATCGAATTGATTCCATTCACGCAGTTTGAAGTCTTCTAGCTTTGTCTGCAGAGTAGGAGGTTAAACGCTGTCTGTGGAAGCTCCGTTTGGTCTAAATTGAAGTTCTAACTTTCGATTTTTTTTTCAAAATTTCAAAATTAGTTTTTTAATCAAACTTGATAAATCGTTGGACCTATCGCCGAATCATTGCGGGAGGAACAGCTTCACAATACACACCGATTCTTGCTCGATAAGCTAGTAGAATTTTCTCATTGCTTCTAGTTGACATCGGGCCTTCGGGGAGAAAATCGCAAGTTTCGGGTGACCCAAACTCCTTTGGCGCGGTTTCTGGTCGTTAGCCTGGTTTGGGAGGAACTACCCTGAACACCGGACCTGCTGCTTTTTAACTGGTCCTGCAGAGCTGCTCATCTAGGAGTTAAGCATAGATCATCGGAGAGGTCGGAAAATCATCTTATTTTCGTTAACATTAATTACTCCGCACTGCTAGGTTGTGAAAGCTGAGAAGTCCGATCTCGACACGTTTCTAACGGCGGTCAGCTATCTCGATCGCTTCCTCTGCGTCTGCACGATCCACAGGTCGCAGCTTCAGCTCGTCGGCGCTGCGTGCCTCTTCGTCGCGTCGAAGCTGAAACAAGTGGAAGTTCTGAATGCCAGCAAACTGGCGCTCTACAGTGACAACTCGATTCGAATGGATGATATTCTGGTACGTTCCGCAAGGTGACCACATTGCCCCGATTTTGACCCCCGACTTTATCAAAAATGGCGGCAGTTTAGTATTTCTTATGGTTATGTGTTAAATCCCCTCTCCATGCCGTGGTCTCTAGTGCGCTCTCTGTGCCAGGGATGGGAGCTGCTGCTGCTTCGCTACCTCAACTGGGACGTCGCTTGCTGGACGACTGTCGACTTCATCGACAACCTCACCGCTCGTCTTTCCTTCCTCGAGGGCACGTGGCAAAGGGCGATCACGAGGATTGCTCGTCAGCTAGCCGTCGCTGCTGCTTCAGGTTCGTCGAGTGCACAGACAGGGACATCCATCACAGTGCGTACCATACCGTGCCTATCAGGGTATTCCTGAGTTCTCTTTATTATTGCATCCTGCCTGGAGCACGAAGCGTGGAAAAAAGGATAGCTAACACGGGCAAACTATCCTACCTTATACCCCTGTCTCCCATACCCCAGCCGACAAAGTTAGCGGACGGTGTGAGCAACTTGCCAGTGGCATGCGAAGTCCTCGGAAATTTTTTTCTAAAAGAAAGCGAGGAAAAACGTAGTTAATCGTAAACTGGAATAATTACCCCTTCTCAAAAAAAAATTTCGAGTTTACGGTATAGACAAATCGTGGTCTTTTCTTTGTTGCTTCAAAAACTCGTGCTTGTGTTTTATTTTTTTTTGTCAAACGGCAAGATGTTATTTCGGCTTTGCCGGATCTTGGCATTAGCTATTTAGTTCAAGCTTAGGTAGGCAGCTTTTGTAGGATTCTGACGGATCGCGTTCCTGCCTTCCAATCAGCAGCTTCTCGTTAGAGGTCGGTTCGGGTCGGTTTCATGGGTTCGGCCCGAACCCGACTTCTACTTCTCGTCGCCTTGGGTATCTAATAATAGCCCTTCCAGCTCGCTCTCGTTCTGTCTGCTCAACTCTGCATACTGTTTACTCTCATCCTCTTTTTGTCATGCAACAATGACCGGCTACATCGGCATGTTCGGTTTCCAAGGTCGAAGACTCGAACTTCGTCTTCTGTATGCAGTTTGCACGACTATCAGAAAGTATCAGTTGTCATTCATCTTCGTTCGTACAACAGATGATTGAAAAAGAGGCGAAATTGTCCTTTTTACGAGACGAAAAGAAAGGAAAAGTTTTTACTTTCATTTCGAAAATTGCTACCGTCGCGACATCCGACTACACGTTCTAATCGCAAGACGACGTTGGCGAAAGTGTCACAGCTGCCGTCACCGACACGGCTGGTTTTGCCTCCAGACTCGATGTCGGATCGCGGCGTAGATCACACGACAAAGAGCGAGAAAACTTTTTGTCTGTCTGTTTGTCTGCAGTAACCACCTGTTGCGGCTCGGACTTGCAGGCGCGAGACCGACACGTTTTTTGCGATGCTCATGTGCCTGCCTACCTGTCTGTTCCAGTCTGCAGGCGAAGGCGGAACAACTAGCTACTGAGCTGCTCCTGCTGGGCAGACTACCATTGGAGATGCATTAGCATCGAGGGGCAGTGTCTGAGCGTAGACAGCAGTGAGCCTCGTAGGTATCTATTTCGAAAGTACATTAGCGGACATGCACAATTGACGTCACACTAGGAAGGTCTTATATATAGCCGGCCGCCCTCTCTGTTAATGTGTCAGATGCCGTGAGGGATGAGCTTATTTAGATCCCGAGACCACCGAGCAGGCGACAATGCTCTGCTGCTCGATTCCACTTTAGCCAAGTTCGTTTGTGTGTTCAGACTTGGAGCTTGCGATGGAGCCCCCTTCGATTCTCGCTTCAGCGTTCATTTGTTCAGCATCAGCCGCCTATCTCGCGCACGTGAGCCTCTGCCCTTCATCTCAGCTCGAGCTCCTTCGCAAAGCGGAAGATCTCAGTGAGGTGTGTGCATCCTTCACCTGCAGTTATGTACATCGTCCCGCCCGCGGCGGTGAATCAGTCACATATTGCTTCACATCGTGTTTGTAGGACTGCCTTATCGGTCACATTTCGTCCGTTGTCGCCCACTATCGTGGGCTGGCACAGACAGCGTGGATGCCGGGCGCCTTGACGGCGACGAACGGAGGCGGCAGAAAGCCCAATGGGTTAAACACCGCGGGGACGCGAACCTATCCGATTGTTCTACTGCAGGACATGGTCGTCAACGGGCGCAATCACGGGTCGGACCTCGCCGCTCTTCGAATCCACTGAGAACGGGCGATGTGACTCAGCGATCGACTTCCTGTAGCTGTATCACTCGCTTCTTCCGCATGACTCATTCGTCCGTCCACTAACTGGCTATAAAGTCGAGCTTTAGCTTTGTGAGTCCTCTTGATCGACGTAAAATGGTATAACTTTTAAAAATGAACTTTTTTTGTCAGATTTTTAATTTTTTTTACGTTTTCCACACCTTTGTTGCTGCAAAGATGGTCTAAACGCGTACTAATAATTTCCTCCCAGTCGTTCTGTGTACTGTGTAGCTAATTGCATTTTACTCAATCTTTTTATCGCGAAATTCAGTGCCGTATGATGAAATTGTGAGTAGTGTTGTTTGATTTGTATTTGCAATTGCGTTTTCGATTAATTAGCTAAGTGAATTTTACTCTTTCAACCAGGTAAAATGGTAATTTCACGCTTTAGTTTTCCCAAAGACTCACAGAGGGCACTCAATTCCAAAGACGCACGTGGGGAAGGCCCGAGGTGGAAAATTAGGGTGGTAGTATCACGCGGACCACGAGTCTATACGTCAGCTGGTTTTTGCAAATTTCCAGTCATTTTTGTATATTGAGCTCCGTTAAAACTGATTGTGAAAATCTGCAAAAACCAGCCAACGGAGAAAGATTTATGGTCCGCGTGAAAATAGCACAACTACTCCACTCATTTTACGACTAACTGTAACTTGCTTTGCGTAATCGTGTTTCCTTTTCTAATAAGAGTACACAGTACCCACTACACACCTTATTAGCACGTGCACGTGGACCGTACGTGCGTGACATTTCATTCGGATATTTCTTCCGTGTTTACGTAAACGTCGTCGTGGACGGCGTGTGACTGAAATGCAACATGGGTGTCGAGTTAAGTGCTTAGCTAGTCGCGTCTACACTGTCTGGACGGACAATCTTTATTTCGGACGGTCTAGATGCTCAGACACCCTAATCGCACAAACGACAAAAACATGTGATTGCCAAGTACTTTATCACTAGCTAGACAGGCTATGAATGAGCACGATTTTACAGATCCCCAAAAGTTTCTCCCCGACTGTCGTCGATCCGTTCCGCCTCGCGGGCACTACTCGCGCCAGAGTGAATCGATCGGGGTGGGTGAGACTCATCTGAGAGCCACTAAGCTACACGGTTACACCATGTTTGACCTCAGACTCGCACTGGTGCCCGAGCCTTGGGGCGGGGGGGGGGGAGCGGCGCAAAAATAAAAAAATCGATTTTTCATAAAGTCAAATTTTTCCACTATTGGACCCAAGGTCCGGAGAGCAAAACCATTCCTCATGCCCATAGGTAAGAAAAAACACAAGAACGGATCCGTGCGATTGCCGCAAAAAATTTTATTAGCTAAGAGCTGTTTCGCAAAATGGCACGAAACCCCGAAAATTACAAAATTTGCCACCCTACCCAGTCAACTATAACAATTTGCTCACTGCGAGAAGCCGCAGCGCATTTTTTAGCTAGCGAGCGCAATCGCTTAACTAGCAAGCTGCTGCTGAGCAATAACATTTGAACAGCTGATTTCTTATCTCAATGTTTTTGTTGTGTTTGGCGAACAAACAACGCCCACCTACACACGAGCGATAAGCTCAAATGATGACATAACGAAGAGATTTTTCAGCGTACTTTCAACCATATTAAACGTTTATACGCTGCTCTACTGTGATAAGTATACCTAATGCGAGGGATCCTTGCAGCGGTCATCTTTATAGGAACAAATCGAAACAAGCAAGTTCGACATTACTTGAAATCACATTTTACCGTTCGTCAACAACATTATGCTCACAATACGAAACTGCTAGTACTGCACATATAATACACACATACGACGATGCAAAAGTTGCACAGAAGCAAAATCGATACCGATGCATATGGCACAATATAGCACAGAATATTTACAGACAAATAGTCAAACACATACACCTGCATACATCAGCGCTCATTGAGGGAGATAACAAGTAGGATGTACCGATCCTCAAGGCCCACTGACGCAAAACCTGTTTTTGAGTTCAACACAACACGAGAAAAATGCAAAAAGGTATGTGGGGGAGGGGATTCGAACCTGCTACCTTCACACCAACCATTGATGATAAATGACCAGGGTCCATCTACTAACTCAAATTTAGCTTTGGCCCAAATTAACTTTTCTGCACAATTTCAGCCCGCTAGCCTACTTATTTCGAATGTTATCGTGTCGACGGACGGATAAACGAACGACACGGCCTGCCGCAATAAGCTTACTAACTTCGTCAGTAGGCCTAAAAAGGAGATGAATAAAAAGACATAAAATTCCGCCAGTGCCGTGTTTTAACGAGCAACGACGGTAACGAGCAACGACGGTAACGAGGGATCTCGAACACTATGAAGCCTATCAAGACCACACCTCGCCATAATCTTTGCGCATGATTAAGTATCTATAAAAGCACTCTTGCATATCAGCGCAGAGAGCGCGCGAGCGTCAACGGTGGTAGCGTTCTAAAAGATTGTCAAAAAAACGTGGCGTCGCCAAAAAAGTGCCCGAAGATAGCGGAAGAACACATTTAGATAACCAGGTCGTGCGCAGTCGACCAATCGTGCACCCCCATGCATTACGGTAAAAGAGAAGGCAGAAGCAGTTCGAGCAAACCTCGCACGACGAGCGCCAGCTTCGACGCATAAAACCGACAAACAAACAAGCTTACGACTACTCAACGCTGACATCATAGGGCACACCATACCGTAAAACCTCTAGCACGGACTGAGCGACAAGAAACACACGACAGGTACCAAGGTACAGTGAAACACGAAAAACGCATCAAAAAACGCACGATAAGTAGAGCTTATACGTCGATGCAAAAGCGCGCAGTGCGTGCAACGCCTCAGCTTCCTTCATTCCAGTGTTTTTCATACGAGGGCACGGCGGGCGGGGGAATTTATCGCAACAGTTAAAGAAAACAGGCGCCCGATAAAAGCCGACCGACGACAGCGTGTCGAATGCAGAGGACGCAAAAAACAACACAAGAACACGTCACCGTCGGATATGACCTTAGAAGGATGGGGAATATGGCCAGCATAACATTTCTCACTCTGTGCTAAGTAAATAAAACGAGGCTTTAAAACCGAGGACTCAACGTGTCAGTGTCAACGAAAACAGAAGCTAACCAAATGCTGCCAACAATAGTTAAAAAGCGTAGCCAGCACTCATCACTATAACAAGAAACAGATCACCCGAGCTTACGACCAAAGCTCAGGGCGGGGGTTGGTATAATAAGATTGAGGTTATTCACAGTTGTACATTTACTGGCAACTCAAAATTCGTGTCCGCAAGGTGCAAACGAAAACCGTGCAATCTAAATACAGACTGCATGCAACTCAAAGCAACTTCTTACACCAATAATACAACCATTCGTACTCTTAGAACTGCTCACACAGCGCACGCATATAAGCGCATACAATTATGCCTGTTCGCGATTGACTCATTACCATATTTCGTCGACGATGAAAAAGTTACCGCAAAGTATCGATACAGCAAAAGCATCGTAGCATCAAGAGAAGTAAACGTGCGGCTCAAAACTCAAGCAAGCAAACGTTCACTCTCTCTATCTAGCGTCCGAGACGTGAGCAAAGAAGGAACAGTGAGCGGTAGTGGCGCTGACCGCACGCAAGAATACACATAAGAGATACAAAGAATAGCCGATAACCATTGCGACATGTGCACACCGCAGGGGACATCGAAAGGGAGCGGGTGAAATTTTCAACTTTCCCCAACCCCCACCCCCAGCAACCTATTTTTAATAAAAGCTACAAATCGAAAAAGACAACTAAGAACGAAAGAGAGCGAATAGAGCACCCAGAGTCAGCAAACAAACTTCGCATGCAGTAAGTAGAATATATCAAAACTGACCCTCGAAAGCTTATCCCACACCATCTTCAAGACTGTCGCACAAACGAATAAGCATAACAAAATTCACGTAAATAACGTAAAATACATACCACACAAAGCATACACGTGAGCCGACCAGCAAATATTGCAACACCGTACTTAACCACCGCTCGCCGTGTATAGCCGCAGGCAAATGAGCAATTCTGTATGCATGTGCATCGGGTGAGCAACGCCTTCTCGGGCTCCGCTCTCTGCTCACTGCAGTTGCACCAAGAGCAAGATCGTGACCAAACTGCGCAGTTGTACCCGCTGCTGAACATCTGGGACTAGACTCGACTAGACCGACGTGTCCGACGCCACCGCCAGATCGACTTGGTCGAACGACGAACAGTCACAACTATAGCTACCGGACGACGTGCAAGGGCCCCACACGGCCGCACTCACGTCAAGAACATCCGTCGGTGTTGTTTGATCAAGAGCGGATCGTGATCCGCCGCGAGCTGTCGGCTTGCAAGGAGCAACTGTTGGACCAAAGAGATACTCGGCGAGAGAATGAAAGAGTTCGCTCAAAATTGCCTAGAACGCCAATTACGAATAGACCTGGTTGCGGGGCGAAATCGAAGCTCACTTCCGCTCCTACCCTACTCTCCAGTCGCGGCGCGACCCCCTTATATCACAGGGGCAAAAAATTCAAAATTTTTACAATCACGGGGACCAAAGGAAATTTTAAG
>JAQGBB010001484.1:0-13335 GCA_034691745.1 Prismatolaimus dolichurus
CCGACGAACGTTCAGTACAGTTATCAGCCGAATCAGCCTATGGCGCAGGGAACGCCGTATCCGACACAAGGAACGCCATATCAGACGCAAGGGACGCCATATCCGACGCAAGCACAAAGCGTTCCACCGTATCCGGGTCAGCCTGTCGATGGACCACCACCATACGGATTTGCTACCGGGGAAAAACGCTAATTTTTACTTACGAGTATTTGATCTTCATTTTGTGACCAAGACACTATTCATGAATGTTCGCTTACGAGGGGATCTGAAAGGTGACTGTAGACGACTTATGCTCTGGCATATTGTGCTCTTGTGTCGGTTTGTTCACTTTAGCACTTTACGGTAGTTTCACCTTCTTCGACGTTAGTTTACCCGAAAAACTGATCTGAGCTAAATGTCCTGCTTTGTTAGCAAGCGCGATTGACCGAGAAATAACGGCAAATTTAATGTCTAGAGAAGATGCCGCGATTGTTGTGGTAAAAACAATTGACCATGGTTCATCAATACGTATTTTGTTCAGAGCTTACTTCAGTTGAGCTAGAGTCATCACTATTTAACCACTGAAAGCCGGGCTTATCAGTACGCAGCCAGGATCGGTAGGGTGGAACGCCAGCTAGTCAGACGTACGCGAGCGAGCAACAAAGAATAACGTTGCTAGCTTGTCACAATCAGCAAGCTCTGGCGATGGAGACGGGCGATGTACATCAAAGTGCAGCTGAGCTATGCAAGCGTTTTTATCTCACCAGTCTGTCTTGTGCGTGGCCGCATCGCCTGGGGTTTCGGTCGAAGCACATGAGCACGAGCAAAACGCATTTCACCGATTTGCTGTGGTATAGCCACGGTATTTCCACCTAATTTTTTCGCCGTCGATCAGTCAAAACATTGGCGCTTCACTTTTTTGCCAGCTATGCCCACGCGAAAAGGAGGAGATACATCTCATTTTATGCGTGCATTTCGTTTGTAGTCTGCCGTCGATTGTAACAGTTGCTATGTTAGCTGCTTCACTCATCCTTGCAAGCGCACGATGAAAGAGTGCGCGTTCTGCCAGCAACCTCCGACAGCATGTACCTGTTCGGTCGTCGTTTGCCCGTCGTGCAAACAGTCATCGCCGAAGACGGCGAAGTCGCGCTTTTGCGCTACATGTGGTGCATCACTCGGTGAATATTTATGGTGCGGAAGAAGGGATATATAAGCTCACACTGCGAGCTTTCAGGTGTTGTGCAAACACAAACTGTTGTGGCTCAAACGCCTTCGCAGCGAGAGACGAAGGAAAACGCCTCGATGCCCGAAACGACGAGAAGCAAGGGCAAGGTGCCGACGGAAGCCCAGACCGAAACAGAGAAAGAGCAGAATGTTCCAGCTCCGCGGCCCGTGATCGCTGATCCGCCAAGTTCGCAGTCGAAGGGCGCTGATTCTCTGGCTACGGTTGCGCCAGCAGAGTCAAAATTGGCTGGGCAAAAAATGAAGCACGACGAGCCGGGTAAACCCGCTGAGTCCGACGAAGTTTCTCTCCAGGGAAATACGAGCATTTCTTCCATAAAGGCGTGCTCATCATTAGCCGGATGATTGTTCAGTTTTCTGACAAAACGTTTTTGCATCCTGCCTGGAGTCCGTAAGCAAAAGGATAGCTAACTGTTCGGACAAAAATCTCCTTCCTCTTCCCCTAAAAAAATCGAAAGTTAGCGGACGTCCAGAGGATCATAGTGCACTATGCTGCAGACGGTTTCGTGGAACACCATAGTGTTTCAGGCTATTCCAGAACATATCGAAAAGTTGCGTATGTGTATTTTTCTTGGCGGACGTGGAGGAGGCGTTAGTACACGATATCGCGTGTCGTGCCTTGTTTTGCTTCATGGCAGGATGCCTTTTTGGCTTTGCCGATTTACTTGCTGACAACTCCGGTGAAACCAGAAGCCGTTCCGGCAAGCGAGAGAGCGCAGAAAGTGAGGATGCATTTGGAGAATTACTGCTAAATCAGCCGAGGCGAATTTTAATATGTCAAAATTATTGCTCGAGTGAGGCAACAAATGGCTGAAAGCATCGGATTGAAACTAGAAAAAAGTCGAATTTGTACTTTTGTACTAGAGTCACCACCACAGCCAAGCGGCGGTGTACCCTATGCTGCACAACAAGAGCCAAAAGTTCGCGAATCGTCCTCGAAGTCGGCTGTTGAAAGGATGACGTATGCTGGCGTTGCAGCATCAGAAAAAGGCACCGACGATTTCGTTTCGGTTGAGAATAAGGGACAAGCAAAGAAGCGAGGTACAATGCAAAGACTGTTGGGGAGGGGCCCTTCTACATTAGACTCTCCGTGACTCGGCGCTATCTCTGCTCCTGCTCGAGCTACGGTCGACGAAACCTCGAAAGACCATGGAAAATCACCAAAATTTCCACCTTGACTCTACTTGTAATCGCTGCGATTTTGACGTCCATTGCAGACAAGAAGCCACAGATTGCTCCCAGCGAAGACATCTTAGCTCAAAAGTCAGTGCCCTTAAGTAGAGTCACTTTTGGTATTGCAAGCAAAAATTTGTTGTTCAGATTCAAAAATTGCGAGAAGGTCATCATCGACTTTCACGTAGTGATGCCGCCAGAGTTCTGCGATGGCGGCTTCGACGTGAACTCGGATAAGCTGTTCATCCTTTTCGGAAACGAAGACCTCTTCGGCTGGTGGTCTCCTTTTTTCAAGATGACGCTAGTGAGGTATTGCAGTCATTTGAGATCCGAGATGTGCGCGTGATAAAAAGCGCCTTTCAAGAGACCTTCCGGACGGCTTTGGTCTTTTCGTTCATCGCTTCGAGTTACCGAAAAAGTTCTTCTCGAGGCAAAACGGGAAAGCGGCTCCGTACAAGTATATGGTTCTGCGTCGTGGTGAGAAGGAGATCTGGGAGTTTCTTCACAATCGGCCAATCCCGTGGGGCGAAAAGGCCGCCAATCGACTCCTCACAATCGATGATCAACAAGGTCTTGATTGCACACCTTCTACTATCTGTGAAAGACGCAGCTAGAGGTCGAGTTCGGGTCACAGTTCAGGGTTCGGGTTTGGGTTCGGGTAAATATAGCAAAAACATAGTAAAGGTTCGGTTACCCGGGTTCGGGTCACTTTTTAGGGTTCGGGTCAGAAGCCAGAGTTTGGGTTCCGACCTCTAGACGCAGCTAATATATGCAGGTCACGCTTGCGTCTTCGACGGCTGCATGCAACTCGAGCAGCTAGAAAAGAAGAGCATCTTACAACGATTCGGCGAATTCATTGGCGTTTCCGGTGGAGAGCAGCAAAAGATCGAGAGCCAAATCAAATCCGACTCGTTTGTTGCTATGTTCGAGTTTCTTCCTCGTTGGTCGATCGACGTCGGCTTCTACTTGAACGTCGATCCCGACACGCTCCTGAACGTCGATCGGAAAGCTCTCTGCATAGTCGCGGCTGGCGATTGGATCTCTCGTGTAACATCGCAAATGGTCAATCGAAATGGCCTAAATCGCGACGAAGCGTATAGTGTAGGTTTGACGAATCTTTCAGATAGCTTGTAATGATAAGCTTACTTTTATAGAGGATGATCAACTTTCTTGAAACGTGTCTTCACTCGGCGAAGGACGCTTCGTTTAGAGTCCGCTCGCGAACGGCGCTGACCGTTCTCTGCGTATGCTGGAGACGAAGTGACCAGCTGCAACAGTTCTTCGGCTACGGCGCTGAGCGGAAGAAGAAGCTTCTGCTTGTGTGCCTCGAATCGCTGAGGTTCAGTCAGGCGGAAGCAAACGATGTACAAGCTTTGTTGCGAGAAATTCGGGAGGAAAAGTGCGTTTCTGGTCATCCGGTACCGTAATCCTGCATTAACGTCACGTGACCTAGGGTGCCTCAAAGTTTCATCGGCTTGCCAGCGATGCTTCGCAATACGCTCGAGCTCTTGTTGACCGATCCACGTATCCTATTTGCACTTCCGCTCTACCACTTCCTCTACAATCTTTCGGAGCCATCGGTGAAGAATAAACGCCTCGGCGTTTGCAGCGAAGTCGACTTCTGGAAAACGAATAAGCTCAGCGTAGAACCTTCGAAACTTCACTACTTTGACAGGTTCTTGTTTGCGAAGATTTGAAGGAGTTCAACCGATAAATCAATTGAAATTTTGACCCTTTAGGCCTTTGCTAAAGCAGATTCTCAACGGGATCCAACATTATCGGCAGTGTGACGTCGCCTTTCAACGTTCGACACTGTACTTGTACGCACACGACTTCAACGATGCGTTGCTGATCGCGAGAGCGATGAACGGTCGTCCAGTCATCCTCGTCGCTTGGTTCATCTTTCGATGCCAGAATGGGGAGTTTCTTCGAAAGTGCTTCGCTGCAAACGTGTGTAAAATGAAAATGTTATAAGTTTGGTGCCGAACTGTCGACGAACACTTTAGGCATACGAAGAGTTTCTCGATTACTTTGCCGACGGTTTCCGAAGCCTCAAAGCTTCGATCGCACAACCTATCGAACAGTAGGTTTCCCGTGTGCGCCGGGGCAGAGATTTTACGATAGTCCCATCCCACAATAGGGAAGCAATGCCGGACTTTCTCCGAATCCTTCGACGCCTGTGCGAACTTCACTTCGAAGTTCTGCCCGATCGTCGACCCGTGTTGCACCAGAATGTTCAACTCTTTCGAGCACAGCTCTCTTCGTTTGACGCAGTCGCCGATTTCGTGTGGAGCCAAGCGGCGAAGGCGGGTTTTCGAGATGTTCGCGAGAATGAGCGACTTGCTGAATCGGTCATCCTACTGCTCGAACGCTGGTTCTATCGCATCGAGGAGAACAGTTGGAAAAGTCTCCATGAGGTTCGTAGGCTAGCTTCATCATGCTATGCTTCACGAGTCTCTGAACCTCATTTTTAAGATACTCACTAGTGTCGTTCGACTACGCTTCCAACACCAGGGTCTCCACACCGTCTACGTTCAGCAGTTGAAGAAGGCGTTGAACGCATGTCATCGGAGGCTTCTCGTGAGCTAATCGAACATTAGCTACCGTAAGCCAATAAAGTTTTCAATTTCCAGGAAAAGCCCATCGACTTTGTCTTATGGTACGCCGAGAAGGAAATTTACGAGAAGGCAGACCCGAAAGTAAACGACGAGCTTCTGCAGCTAGCGGTGAACTGTCTGCAGAAAATCGACGAGGTATAACGTTGAACAATGACAAGTTGCATTCCTCATAAAACTTCGTTTCTCATCAGAAAGGACAACGAGATGTCGTGAACGCTATGGAGAAGCGTGGCGAGCGAGAGTGTTTCGGTCGGTTACTGATGACCCTTTTCCACCAAACTTGGCCTAATAACGACGATCCACATGAGCTACTCACTCACACTCTCAGCTGGCCGCTGATGCAAACATTTCTTGGCTATCTAAGTATATCAGGGACCATTTCAGAAATATCTAGCTTGAATCGGCGCGATTTAGAGAACGAATCGTCGTCGAGCCTCTTTGACGAAGACTGTCGTGTGGCGTTCGTGCAGTGCTTCACGCTCGTTGAGGAAGTGGCCAGCGTATGCCGCAGCGGTGAAGCAACGATTGCAACAGTGACTACGGTTCTCGGTCATGTCGACCAGTTCATCTTTATACTCGAAAAGGGGACTGACACGTCGCATGAGGCGATTCGGTCGACGCTGAGAAGTCTTCGAGTCGTCGCCAACGATCTCGAGCGGCTCGCGACGCGGTTGAGCATTCTCCGCAACGTTATCAATCTACGCAGTGACCGATTTGCAGGTGC
Source organism: Prismatolaimus dolichurus (assembly GCA_034691745.1). Taxonomy (NCBI): domain Eukaryota; kingdom Metazoa; phylum Nematoda; class Enoplea; order Triplonchida; family Prismatolaimidae; genus Prismatolaimus; species Prismatolaimus dolichurus. Next base: position 5,737 of record JAQGBB010001484.1, read on the forward strand.
GAACTCGAAGTCTTAGCATCACGAGCTTTGAATCTTCCACGGTTATCGTCTCACATATAAGCACATAAAGGGGGAAAATTAAGTTTCCTGGGTTACGGTAGTGTAAGGAGGTTATTGACCAACACATGATCTATGCAGTCTAAACATCTCCTTACACTACCGTAACCTAGGGGACTTAATTTTCACCCTTGATAATTTGATTTTAGTTGATCTAAAAAGCCTAGTGAAGAAAATGCTTCAAAAAGAGACTTTAACGATAAACGATATCGCTGAACGCAGCCTCGATGGTTTCCGTTCGCGCACCTTCGGCATAACGACGGAGCTGAACGAGGCGATCGACTGCATCGGCCGTTTCGAAAGCAATGTCCTTCTCAAGCACTTCACTCTCGAACATCTGCACAGCTACGAAGGAGCTTTGATCAACGTCGATACGTTTATTGAGGTGCTCTATCGACCCGTCATTCGCGAGCTTCAACATCTGCTCTACGGCGTCGCCACGGGTGACATCCTGCTCGTTGAGTTAAGCAAGCTCATCGAGAAGCTAGGACGAGATTTCCTGAACGATCGGATGGAGTCCGTTCTCGTAGATGTCGGGAGGATGTTGAATATCTCATCCCAAGGTGTTCCAGCGGCCATTGTAAAAATCAAGAAGTTCCTTGCCGTTCAGAGCACGCAAGCTGCATGCGAGACCATGGAGAGGATGGCAATAGCTTTTCAGCTTGATCAATGTCGGCAGGACGTGTCGAAGATTAAAGCACTGGTAGGGAAAAGAGTAAAAAAAGGAAGTGTGAAATGCTCAGAGTTGAAAACCGTGTCTTTGAGACCTCAAAATCATGGGGCTCGATGAAGCTTTCTGAGCTGAGCGACAATGTGTTTCAAGCGTCGAAAGCACTCGAGTCGATCGGGGACCGTGAGATCCAGTGCTTAACGGTTTTCTTTGGAGCACAACCTCTAGTCGATTGGGCATTGAAGACAAGTATTAATTAGCCTCTGACGTGGATGCCTGTGAAGATAAACCGAGTTTTACTTTGAGACTTGAGAGAAATTCAAAACTTCATCGATGTCGCGACGACGAATGTCGGCGAAAGCTCGATGGATATGAAGCTAATTGAGGATTTCCACAAAGCTGTCGTTGGCTATGCATGCCTGATCTATCAACCGCCAGCTTCCGCGTCAGATCTCAGCAATCTTCTTCGACACCTCGGTGATCTCTGGACGGCACTAGCGAACGATGCCACGCTGGCGACGAAACTTCGCGATGCGTCGCTCAACCTATCGCGCATACAGAAGTTGTGGGAAGTTCAGGGAAAGCTGGAGAAAAGCTCGATCGACGAAGTGAAGAGAATCAACGAGCGAGGCGTTTATCGGGTTGGCAGTATTGCGCCGACGGAAGCGGTGAAGGTATGTGCCTTCGTCGTCAAAGTGCGGATTACGGTATTAGGCTTGGCAGAGTCTATTCGACTGTACTTTGCTATAAGGATTTCATGCTTATTTTTGCAAGCATGCAGTCGATACACTGTTCTCTACCGTAAACCAACCGCTTTGTGTATGGCGACCATCGATAGTACAATTGTATTGATTTTTCGAGATTCTGCGAAGCCTAATTCGATTTTCATTCAAATCATGTTAATGGCATCGTTTTGTAGACGCTGGAAAATTCAATCATCTTGGACGTCGACTATAAGCCCGCACGCGGTGCGGAAGAAGTCGACGTTGCGAAAACGCAGTACACGTTTCTCGAGCTGAAAGACTTGCACAGTCGTCTGATGCTAATCGGTGGCCAGATGGAGCGCAGCAGAGAAACGAAGCAGTTAATCAACGTTTTCTGCGAAGTACCGCAATCGGCGCCACTTTCTTCTTTCTCAGTGTTTCGTTTTTTTCCTCCCTTCGCAGGTCTTCGAAGGGATCCAACGGCTCGCCTCACTCTACGTCGACCATTACCGCGAAGGCAACATGATCTTCGAGCAGTGGTGGTGCTCCTTCTACTGCAAGTACACCGAGGCGATGCCAATGCAAGCACTAGCGTCATTCGGCGTCGATCAACGAACGCTGAAGGGTTATCCAATCGGCTCCGGTTCACTGATCGAGCAGATCGACTCCCTCTGCAGCTGCCTCAAAGCATCACTCGACGAGTGGGCCCAGTACATGCGTGGCGTGCGCAGCGAGTTTGCCCAGATGAACTTCTTCACAAATCGTCAGGTTATCTTCTTGCGAAAGCAGTTCTCGACGATCTATGATCGGCTGACTCCGCAGGCAGCGATGATGCTCATGGATCTCAAACCGGACGTCACTCGCGATGACGTCATCACCGCACTTGAAGCATACCATTCGACAAGACTGGCTGAAGCGGAAGTCACCGGGGCGGGCGACGACGAGGCTCAACGCTTGCGACGTTTCGTCAACGACCTCGTTGATCTTGGTGTGCGAAAAGAGTTCGCTGTCGCTGCTTCACGCGAAGTCTCCAGCCTCGATGTGAACGAGGGCGTCGATTGGGTCATCAACAACTTGCAACATCTTGAAGCGATGCTTAACGCCGACGAGGTGGCGCAGGAGGCCCAATCGCCATCGACGGAACGCCCACTCTACAAAGAGAGTTTATCGTCGATGACGCAGAAGTACGAGACGACACTCGATGGAACACTCGCAGAAAAGATCGAAAGTATCTGGCACGAGCACATCGATCGACATGAGGACTCAGATTATCAGGAGTTCATCGGAGTTCGTCATCTCGGTTTCATCCTTTGCACACTCGCCGCATGTCCACGTGTGAAGACTGTCTACCACATACCGGTGTGGTTGAAGGCGCATGAGCCAAATCTGCTCATCGTTCCTGCCGAAGACGTTCTCACGACGGTCGTCTGCATGTACAGCGAATCAGGGAGATTTAATGCTCGACGGTCCGACGTCCTCGTCTGTCGCGCGACGACATCACTCGAGGAGTTCGTGCTCTTCTTGACTCGTGCATCGGAGGCGGAAGGTGATCCGTTGCTGTTCACCGTCATCGACGTTGATCGAATCGGGAAGGAGCTCCTGCGCGACGTTGAGCTTGCGTTAACGAAACTGCTTCAGAAGAGGCTCGAGAACTATCTCGTCTTCGTCAGCAGTGAGCAGGCGTTCCAGGGATCACCACTGACGGCGACGCTGAGCCGCTATTCGAGGAAGATTCCAGATGCACCGTTCTGGGATAAGATGCGCCGTGCTGTCGCAACGTCGCTTCAACGAAGTATCACTCCTGCTTCAACACTGGAAACTGTTTCTGCAGACTTCCGTGCTTTCCTTTGCACTTCGATCGGTTACGGACAGGGGAAGTCGCTCTACGTCCGCAGGCAAGTAGACGCGTTAGCTTCGACGTATCACAAGCTTCCACTGCACGATTCTCGAATTTCACTCGATAACGTCTACGCGAAGTTGGAGCAAGCGATGCAGGGATCGATGCTCGCGAACTTCTTCCACATTGACATCGTGAGTCATTGTGCTGAGGGAATCGAAGTTCTTCTCTTCGAGCTCGTGCTCCTCGGTGGCTTCACCGACTCGGTCGGTCACGTCTGGCGGACTCAGCCTTCCGATACATACGCGATTGAAATCTCGTCGTCGTTGAGCAAGCACCTCGCACTTCAAGCTGAAGAAGCACTCGGGCATGTCGATCTTCCATCGGACCGATTCTGTCGCTTTTTGCTTCCGACAGTGCTCTGCCTGAGTCCAACCGATACATTCGATGTCATCAAAGGTAGTCTGCCGGAGAACACAAAAGATCACTTCTTCTATTGCACGATCGATGAAGCTAGCTTCGAGGATCACTCGGTGCAGCGCTGCTGCCAGTATCTCACACTTCAGTCGTCAAATCTCGACGAGTTCACGTATATGCCAACGATCAATACTGTCGGTCCGCGACAGGCACTTGAAACACTGCTGATCAGCTGCGGGGTTAACAACCCATCGTGGGCGGAACTTCGGCACTTTATCGACTTCCTCAACGTTCAGCTCGTTGATTGTGAGGCGTCGATCTACACAGATGTTGTGATGACGGGAAACGAACTACCTCGATTCAAAAACTTCGTCGTTGACTTCATGGTGCAGATGTCGAAGGACTTTGCTACGCGCTCGCTCGTGATCTCCGAAGAATCGGCGGTGCTTGATTCGAGTAAACCGACGGATCTCGCTCAGTATGAAGTGCAGTATAAGAATCGATGGGAGAATCATCCACATCCATATCTCTTCTTCAATGCGGACCGTGTCACTTTCTCGTTCTTCGGGTGCAACTTGAACGCGCAGGGCGATCTTGTTGACGGGAAGACGGGGCGTGTCATCAAGGCAGGGATAGCTTCGCAAGAGCTTGTCGTTGGACTACTTGAACAACTCGGTGCGTTTCGTTCTCATTCGGCGGCTGAACGAAGTCAGCTAACGAGGTCGTTCGATGAGCAAACGCCGGTGGAAAAGCTGACGCAAATATGTCAGGTGTTGGGCGTTGAGTGTGTGACGAATCCGGATCCGAACTATGAGATCACTGCGGATTGTGCGATGAAAATGTTGGCGATTCAGATGCGATTCAGGTTAGGGATCAGAGTCGATTTTTTCGCGATTTTTTGGGCAAATTCCACGATTTTTCCGCGACAGTATTTTACCTTATTTCACGCAAATAAACTAGCAAAAAACGTTTTTATACTAGGTGCACTCACTACGTCTTCGCAGTACACTCACAAAATTTTGTCGACAAACTGTCTCAAAAAGTCATTTTTTATAATACAGAATGTTTCAAAAAGTGCCCTGGCAATGCCAAAACTGATAAAATTCCGCGATTTTACCGAAAAAGTAGCAAATTCTGCGATTTTCCGCTATTTTTCCCCAAACTTCAAATTCCGCAATCGCGGAAAAATCGCTTCTCTATTCGTGATTCTGGAGATCAGCTATTTCTTCTGGTTTATCCTTGGTCTAAAATCTGCAGGTGCCACATACCGGTGGTCGTAATGGGCGAAACAGGATGCGGAAAGACAAAACTGATCCAATACCTTTGCGATCTGCAGAAGCAAGGACAACAGCTCGATAACCTCATCATTGTGAAGGTCGACAATCATTTCAGCTATTATATGCTTCAACGTGGCCGTACAAACCTTACCTGCTTCAGGTGCATGGCGGAACAACCGCCGAAAACATCTGCACCGCAGTGAACCGTGCTCGTGAGAAGGCCCGTCAGAACTGGTCCATCTTCGAGGTGTCCACATGCCTTTTCTTCGACGAAGCAAACACAACACAAGCAGTCGGTCTTATCAAAGAGATCATGTGCGACCGAACGATGAACGGTCGTCCACTTCATCTCGAAGAAGTTCATCTGAACGTCATCGCCGCCATTAATCCATACCGACGGTAGCGCCATCGATATTGTTTCGATTAGCTGAGAACGTTAGCTCTTTTCTCAGACACACGCCCGAGATGATCCAGAAACTCGAAAGCGCAGGTCTAGGGTACCACAAGGACGCCAGTGATGCCTGTGTCGAGTCGTTCGGCGATGGTGGGACGAATATTCCACTCCGTCAGTTGGTCTATCGTGTTCACCCACTTCCACATAGCTTGCTGCCACTGATTTGGGACTTTGGCACACTTACTGACGACGTTGAGTTGCTCTACATCAATCAGATGGTCGATAGATTCGTAAGCATCGAAATGTCTCGTTCACCAGAACTTCGCACCAGTTCGTTTGCAGATAAGCGGGAGTGACCTCTTCGATGGCGACATCGCCAGCAAAGCCGAGACGGTGGCCGCTGTAGCTAACGTTCTCTCTGCATCGCAGCGGTTCCGAAAGACCAAGAAGGTCTCGTTTGCAGAATGACCTATCGTGCCTGAATGTTCGTTTGTGTTGAAGGACGAATGTGGCTTTGTGAGCCTTCGCGATGTCGATCGATGTCTGAAGGTGTTCCGCTGGTTCTACGACCATCAGGAGCTTCTATTTGAAACGATGGACGAGGTCTTAGTTAATCGTGAACTGGCCGATCTACGATGTACCGTTTCTTCTTTAGAGTTTGGATCCGATAAGCCGATCGTTGTTGCTCTCGTTGTGCGTCTGCTATCGGTCGTCGCTTCAGAACAATCGAAAAGCCTTCGACGAGTGTATCGCATCGTGCTTTCGATTGCCGTTGAGTCTCCCCGGCGCAGCCGAGCAAGTCGGCCACGAATTCGCCCGGTGAGGCCCCGTCCCTTCAGTTGTGCTTCATTTGCGTTGACGACGGTCGAATCAAAACGAATCGAAACACGTCACAGTTCCGAAAATCGGATTGGATCGAATCTTGAATCGATTCGATCCGAGTGAATTTGAATGAAAAAATTGATTGTTATTTGTGTTCGACTCGACATTATCGATTCGATTCGACATTATCGATTCGATTCGACATTATCGATTCGATTCGACATTATCGATTCGATTCGACATTATCGATTCCTCTTGACCGTCGCTAGTTTGCACTGATTACCTAACTTTTCCTCTCCTCGCGTTTCAGCTGCCAAGACGTCCTCCTCGAGAACGTCGAATTTCACGAGCAGAACATCGCGAAGAACGAAGCACTGAAGGAGAACATCTTCATGATGACGATCTGCATCGAACTGCGCATTCCGCTCTTCGTCGTCGGCAAGCCCGGCAGTTCTAAGTCGCTCGCGAAGACCATCGTTCAGGAAGCGATGCGCGGAACGGCGTCGCCGACGGCGCTCTTCCGAAAGCTCAAGCAAGCACTGATGGTCTCCTTCCAGTGCAGCCCGCTCGCGACCGCCGAGGGCGTCGAAACGGTGTTCCGGCAGTGTGCCAGACATCAGCGAGACACTAATCTCGAGACGTCTGTCGCGGTCGCCGTTTTCGACGAAGTTGGCCTGGCTGAAGACTCGCCGCTTCTTCCGTTGAAGGCGTTGCACGGCTTCCTCGAAGAGGGGTGCCCTACGGGCAATGAGCCGCTGCAGGCCTGGCACAAGGTGGCCTTCGTCGGCATCTCGAATTGGTCACTCGATCCAGCGAAGATGAATCGCGGCATATTCACGACGAGACTGCCGCCGAGTAGAGAGCAGCTAATCGAAACTGCTCGGTAAAATCGTAAAGCTCGAAAAGACTGAACTGTTTTCATGAACTCTGCTTCAATCGTCTTTGTAGCAAAATATGCGAGGGTGCCCAGGATGAGAGGTCAACTACGCTACTCCACATGGGTCAGCTCCTGGAGCCACTCACGCAGACCTACATGGACATCTACAAAGAGCAAAAGGATTTCGACTTTTTTGGTCTTCGCGACTTTTACAGGTGAAGGACTGAAGGCGCACTGGTGTACAATCACTTCCCTCCACTTCGTTTTCCTTCCCAAAATACCGTAATTTGTCGGACAATTTCTCGCTTAGTGATATATAGTATATTGTATAATATATAGTATATGGTATGATAGCATGATATATGGTACACGGTATAATATATGTTACATTACGCTTTTGACATATAGATAGGATGTACATGATATATTGTATATACGTATGATATGATAAAATGGTATATTGTGATAAATGTATGATTATATGATTGTGTGAATATACGAAGATTTTCTAATTATGTGAAAATTTACGGTATCATTTTTGTGG